>JAWJVD010000267.1:25000-40000 GCA_038048745.1 Coluber constrictor foxii
GTTTTTAGTGCACACATGAGAAAAGCTGCCAGAAGGCAAGAGCAGCTAAAGCAAAAAGGACGACTCAGGAGTAAGGCCAGGAGATGATTGGCCCCTTCCATAAGGCTTAAAAGACCAGCAACGGCTCTTGGCCTCTGTCGGAAAACAACATTGATAAACTTGGTTCTTATCTTGCTCAGCGTCCTCTGCTTTTGAACTTTTGCCAAGAGAAGCCTTTGGCAGTTTGCCTAATTATACCAAGGTTGGTGATTAGACTGAAGAATTTGTGTTATGAAGAGTTTGTTTTGATTTAGTTTGGATGACGCTGAGAATGAGTTAATTCTCAGCTGTTCTAAGAAAGTCTGTTTTGGAACTGTTTGCGTCTAATACTACCTACTTGCCCCCCCCTCTCTCACACACACACACACACAATCATGCACACATACGCACACACCCCAACAGATACCCAATTTGGCTGGACTCGCTGGACCCAGGAGATTGTCCCGGCGTTTCCTAGAAAAAGCACTTCCTGGAACCAACACGACGTGGGTGCTCGGCAGCCATTTAAATCTTTTTCATGCCGGTAAATAAATAAATGCTTTTAATACTTCGTCAGAATTCAGTTATTTGGAGCCTTTGTTTCAGGTACCCACTTGGTGGTACAAGAGAGTGCCAGTTTGGTCTGCTGGTTAAGGCACCAGGCTAGAAACTGGGAGACGGTGAATTCTAGTCCCACTTTAGGCATGAAACTCAGATGGCGTGGGGGCCAATCGGCAGGAGATGGGAGTTCTAGTCCCACCTTAGGCATGAAAACTGACTTGATTTAAGGCCAATCATGAGGAGACGGGGAGTTCTAGTCTTGCCTTAGGTATGAAAGTCAGCTGGGTGACTTTGGGCCAAGCACCAGGAGACGGTGAGTTCTAGTCCCACCTTATGCATGGAAACCGACTTTGTGACTTTAGACCAATCACGAGGAGATGGGGAGTTCTAGTTCCATTTTATGCATGAAAGTCGACTGGGTGACTTTAAGCCAATCACCAAGAAATTCCTAAAGTGGGAATTCTAGTCCCACTTTAGGCATGAAAGCCAGCTGGCTGACATTGGACCAATCACCAGGAGATGAGGAGTTCTAGTTCCATCTTAGGCATGAAAGCCAGCTGGGTAATTTTGGGCCAATCACCAGGAGACAGTGAGTTCTAGTCCCATCTTAAGCATGGAAACTGACTTTGTGACTTTAGACCAATCATGAGATGGGGAGTTCTAGTTCCATCTTAGGCATGGAAACTGGTTGGGTGACTTTAAGCCAATCACCAGGAGACTGTGAGTTCTAGTCCCGCCTTAGGTACGAAAGCCAGCTGGGTGACTTTAAGCCAATCACCAGGAGACGATGAGTTCTAGTCCCGCCTTAGGTATGAAAGCCAACTGGGTGACTTTGGGCCAATCACCAGGAGACGGTGAGTTCTAGTCCCGCCTTAGGTATGAAAACTGACTTGATTTTAGGCCAATCACGAGGAGATGGGGACTTCTAGTCCTGCCTTAGGCATGAAAGCCAGCTGGGTGACTTTGGACCAATCCCCAGGAGACGGGGAGTTCTAGTTCCAACTTAGACATGAAAAGTGGCTGAATGACTTTGGGCCAACCACCAGGAGACGGTGAGTTCTAGTCCCGTCTTAGAGAAGGAAGAACGTCCTTCCTTCATCATCTTATGTACGTTCATCATTTTATTTGTGAAAAATAATAAAGGCTGAATACAAATAATAATAATAATAATAATAATAATAATAATAATATTAATAATAATATAATAGTAATAATAGTAATAATAATAATAATAAATAAATAAAAACTTCACGACTCTGAAGTCTTTGAACAGCGAGGATTGCAAGAAATTGCCGATTGTCTGAACCCAACCACCGTTTCCGTTGACGAATTTGCAGGGCGACCCACCCAGAGGGTAAAGGAAACGTGGATTTGTTCAATTGTTCAGAAGTGGAAAACGAGGGTGCCAATGTTGTATATTTCTCACCTGATAGGTTTCACTTGGATGCAGAATTTATTTGTAGCTCAGTGCTGGAAGAATGAAGAACGGCAACGAGGTGCAAAAAATTGGTTTGCTGCTCAACAGGGAAAAAGAAAAGAAACTCAAAACGAATCCAGAGATGATGTTAACCAACATTGCCATTGCGATGCAAATATTGGCTTTCGAAGTAATAACAGGCTTTGTTTTGCTGGGCACGAAGATCCACAGAGAACGTCGAAGAGATTAAAGGACAAGGAGAAGCGTCAATTGTCTGGAAAGTGTAAAAGTCAATATCTTTGGTTATGAAGGCATCTCAGGCACTGAAGTCGGTTTTTAGATAAAAAGGGGGCAGTTTAATGAAACGTCGAGCTGCCTGACCTTGTGATCATTGCTGGCTCTGTCTTCAAAAAGATTCATCTAACTCTCTTCCTTCTCCTTCTTCCTTCTCCTCCTTCACCTCCTCCTCCTCCTTCTACTCTTCTCCTCTCTTCCTCTCCTCTCATCCTCTCTCCTCCTTCATCCTTCCCTCCTCCTCTCTTCTTCTCTCTTCTCCTTCCTTCTCCTCTCCTTCTCCTCCCTCTTCTTCTTCTCCTCCCTTTCCTTCTTCTCCTCTTCCTTCTCCTCTCTTCTCTTCTCCTTCTTCTCCTGCTCTTCCTCCTTCTTCTTCTCCTTCTTCTCCTTCTTCTCCTTCTCTCTTCTCATCTCCTTCTCTCCTTCTCTCCTCTTCTCCTCCTTCTTCTCTCCTTCTCCTCTCTCCTCCTCCTTCTCTCCTTCTCTCCTTCTTCTCCTCCTTCTCTCTTCTCCTCTTCATCTTCCCTTCTTCCTCCTCTTCTTCTCCTTCTTCCTCTCCTTCTTCTTCTCCTCTCCTTCTCCTTCTTTCCTCTCTCCTTCTTCTCCTTCTCTTCCTCCTCTCTTCTCTTCTCTCTCTCTTCTCCTCCTCCTCCTCTCTTCCTCCTCTTCTTCCTCCTCCTCTCTCTTCTCCTCCTTCTTCTCCTCTTCTCTTCCTCCTTCCTCCTCCTTCTCTCCTTCTCCTCCTTCTCTCCTCCTCCTCCTTCTCCTTCTCCTCCTTCTTCTCCTGCTCCTCCTTCTCCTTCTTCTTCTCATCCTTCTTCTCCTGCTCCTCCTTCTCCTTCTTCTTCTCATCCTTCTCCTTAGGGGGAATAGGGGGGCAATCTATCTCCAAAGCACCTGAAGGCAGGACAAGAAGCAACGGATGGAAATTAATCAAGGAGAGAAGCAACCTGGAATTAAGGAGAAACTTCCTGAAAGCAAGAACAATTAACCAGTGGAACAACTTGCCTCCAGAAGTTGTGAGGTGGCACACAGAGCCATATTTGTGGGCACGCAAGTGATGCTATGGTTCAGCTCCGGCGTGCATGCGCTTGACAGCCAGCTGATTTTCGGCCCTTCCAGACCCACCGGAAGTCCAGAAACAGACCATTTCCAGCCTCTGGAGGGTCTCTGGGGGGGTGGGGGGGTGGGGAAGGCCATTTTTGCTCTCCCCAGGCTCCAAGAAAGCCTCTGGAGCCTGGGGAGGGTGAAAAACGGGCCTTCCGGTCCCACTAGAAGTTGGGAAATAGGCCTCCAGAGGACCTCCTGGGGGGTGGGGTAGGCCGTTTTCACCCTCCCCAGGCTCCAAGAAAGCCTCTGGAGCCTGGGGAGGGCGAAAAAAAAAGGCCTACTGGGCCCACTGTGCCATCGCGTGCCAAAAGCAGTGGGGGGGGTCACACACGCATGTGGGGGTGGCAGGGCGCATTGAATTATGGGTGTGGGCACACGTGTGTGCGACCCTCCCATGCTCCCCCCCCCACTTTTGGCACGCAAAAGCAAAAAGGTTAGTGATCACTGGTATATTTATTTATTTATTTATTTATTTATTTATTATTTCAATTTCTTGCCGCCCTTCTCCGGAGACTCAGGGTGGCTTACAATGCGTTAAGCAATGGGCTTCCTACTCTTGTAAATACCTGCTTAGTAGGGCTTTCGGGCCCCCCAAGCAGTGTTCTTTTTTTTTAATACAAAGTCAGTTTATTGTCCCCACAATCCGGGTCCTCATTTTACCTCCCTCGGAAGGATGGAAGGCTGAGTCAACCTTAAGCCTGGTGAGATTCGAACTTGCAGTAATTGCAGGCAGCTGGTGCTACTTAACAGTACTTAACAGTACTTAGTCTGCTGCGCCACCAAGGCTCTTGGTGGTATAGTGTTTTCTTCTTGAGAAGGGGGTCGGAGAAGTTCCCTTCCACATCTGTTACTCTTTCATTCTGTTCTTCTGTCTTATAAAACCCAAGATGCTGCCTCTGATGAATTTGACAAAGAATCTTCATCGTTGACAATAAGGGCAGCTGGAAATAGAACATACAGCTGGATTTGTCCATCCAAATACAGGAATTTAATTTTTTTCCTTTTGGCTCTATAATTAGGGATAGATTTTTTTTTTTTTAAAAAAAAGAAAAAGACACGATTATCTTTTCCAGCTCAGATAACCATACAAACATTTGACGGAGGCTCAGTGAGAGGGAACAGATACAGAAATCAGCCAGGGTCCCAGATGGAAAACTTTGTCTGCGGCAAAATATGTTCCTGTAGAGGAAAATCTATTCATGTTCCTCCCCATTTTCTCTGCTAAATTCAGTAAAATTCAATAAAAGCAGCCCAAAGTCACTTTACAGGGGAGATGGGCGGGATAGAAATAATAAAATAAAATAAAGGAAAATATAAAATAAAGTAATAACATAATAAAATCTATCTCTATCAATCATCTGCTGTATCAATCTATCATTTACCTATGCATCCATCCATCCATCCATCCATCCATCCATCCATCCATCCATCCATCCATCCATCCATCCATCCATCCATCTATCTATCTATCTATCTATCTATCTATCTATCTATCTATCTATCTATCTATCATCTATCTATCTTGTCTGTCTGTCTGTCTGTCTAGAAAATATATATGGCTGCCCAACTCACTGATGGTGATTCCAGGGAGCTTACAGAAATTAAAAACCCAACACAAGCCTAATAAACTCTGATGAGAACAGACCAACAAGTTGATGGGCTCCCTCTATCCCTGGGCTCCCTTGGCAGGAACAGGTCTTCAGGGTTGGGTAGATGTAAGTGGGAAAAGATGGTGCTTCTAATAACAGGGAGGGAGCCACCATGGAGAAGGCCATGTTGTGGCCCCGTCCTCTGAACCTATCCCATTGGAGGAGGGAAGCTCTGAGCATGAGGAAGAGGAGCCAGCCAGATCTCCCAGCCCCCCCCCCCCCGGCACCGTCTCAGGTGCCAGCTGAAAGAGAGCAAAGTAGTGGGGAAACAGGTGTCTCAGATGAGAGTGAGGGAGAGACGTCATTCCTGGACGCACGTCAACGAAGGCGAGATAAGCGCTTGCAGCAGCTGAGGAGGCGTGCGAGGGAATAGACCTGAGTCACTGGGACTTGAGTCACAGGATCAATGAGTCACTGGATCACACCCCAGAGACTATATAAGAGAGGGTGGTGGTCAGTGATCCCTGTGACGAACAAAAACTCAATCTGGTAGTCATTGGAGCCTGAAGCTGCTAAAAGAACGGATTTTGGCAAAGCTACATATGTGATTTTCTTCCTGTGAACAATTAAAGCACTTGGCAGATGGTGTGAATATCGCTGCCAAGTTGGAGATAAGGACTGTGGTGTGTGCCAAGTGCTTCTTTAACCCTCGACTGGCTGTGTTTTTGTGGGTGTGTGTAGAGGGGGACAGATCAGGCCCTTCTTCTGGATTCCACTAGATCAGTGTTTCTCAACCTTGGAAGCTTGAAGATGGGTGGACTTCAACTCCCAGTCCACCCATCTTCAAGCTTCCAAGGTTGAGAAACACTGTACTAGATGGACCTCCTTAAGAGGGGACACCTGTAACATTTCCTGCCTCCCTCCTCTGATGAGTCAGGTCGATATAATTTAGAATATACGGTTCAAATAATCCTGGCACAGCCCAGGTAGGGTCGACAGCCAATGCAGCTTGGCACAGCCCAGGTAGGGTCGACAGCCAATGCAGCTCTGCAAGAGAGCTGCCATGTGTGCAAACGTGCAAATGTTTGCACAAAAGCATGCATTTTGAGGCCCATTGAAGCATCTGGAGACTTGTCAAGAGCCGGCTCGAAGAGACAGCTTTCCTGATTTTTCTTAAGTGACCGATCTCAAGCATCCTTATCTGCAAAATATCTTGTTAGTTTGTTTGGGTCACAGAAACGTTGACTGTGGTACCCCTGCTCTTCTCCAACGCAAGCAAGGCTCTAAATTTTGCACACCCCTGTTCAGGAGAAATTGTTTTCCCGACTTTTGCATGCTCCTTGCCTAAAGAAATACCGTTTTTCCTTACCAAATTACACAGATAGAACGCAGAGAAGAGCAACCGAGAGGATTAGGGGACTGGAGGCTAAAACATACAAAGAACGGTTGCTGAAATTGGGGAAGTCTAGTTTAAGGAAAAGAAGAATTAGGGGAGACATGATAGCAGTCTTCCAATATTTGAGGGGCTGCCCCAAAGAAGAGGGAGTCAATCTATTCTCCAAAGCCCTTGAAGGCAGGACAAGAAGCAACGGGTGGAAACTCATCAAGGAGAGAAGCAACTTGGAAAGAAGGAAATACTTTCTGACAGTGAGGACAATTAACCAGTGGAACGGCTTGCCACTAGAAGTTGTGGGTGCTTCATCCCTGCAGGATTTCAAGAAGAGACTGGAGGGCCATTTGTTTGAGATGGGACAGGGTCTCATGCTTGAAAAGGGGGTTGGACTAGAAGACCTCCAAGGTCCCTTCCAACTCTGTTATTCTATTCTATTCTATTCTATTCTATTTTCCTCTCCTCTCCTCTCCTTTCCTCTCCCTCTCCTCTCCTCTCTTCTCTTCTCTTCTCTTCTCTTCTCTTCTCTTCTCTTCTCTTCTCTTCTCTTCTCTTCTCTTCTCTTCTCTTCTCTTCTCCCTCTCCCTCTCCCTCTCCCTCTCCCTCTCCCTCTCCCTCTCCTCTCTTTTCTCTTCTCCTTTCCTCTCCCTATTCTATTCTATTCTATTCTATTCTATTCTATTCTATTCTATTCTATTCTATTCTATTCTATTCTATTTTCCTCTCCTCTCCTCTCCTCTCCTCTCCTTTCCTCTCCCTCTCCCTCTCCTCTCTTCTCTTCTCTTCTCTTCTCTTCTCTTCTCTTCTCTTCTCTTCTCTTCTCTTCTCTTCTCTTCTCTTCTCCCTCTCCCTCTCCCTCTCCCTCTCCCTCTCCCTCTCCCTCTCCCTCTCCCTCTCCCTCTCCCTCTCCCTCTCCCTCTCCCTCTCTTTTCTCTTCTCTTCTCTTCTCTTCTCTTCTCTTCTGTTCTATCGTCTATACATTATTACCTGTAAAAAGCTCCTTCCAACTTTTGTTATTCTATATTCTCTGTTCTTTTCCTGCTGGAGATCTCCGGGGGCTTCTCTGTACTGCTGTCACCTGCTTGACACACCTGAACCTCCCTGGCCGTGAACAGAGTGGAGTTTTTTGAGTGGTTTGTTTGTTTGTTTGTTTGTTTGCAAGCCGTTTGATGAACGGCCGCTAATGAAGACTGGGGGGGGGGGGATGGAGAGGAGGGGATACAGGAAAAATCGGGCCCCCACCAGCCACGACGTGAGTCACCCCCTGCTTTTCTTTTCGAGGCGCCGTTCTCCGCCTCCCCCCCCACTCCAACCCCCACCCCACCCCATTTCCAACTGGTTTCCCTTTCTTTCTTTCTTTCTTTCTTTTTTTAATGAATGGCATTGCCAAGCGGAGAGCGACGTGCCAGGGGGGAAATGCCAGCCCGACAAAGGCTTTAATGGGCTATTGAGGCGAAGTGGAATTAATTGGGTTGGCTCTTCGTTGGCACCGAGGGCGCCCCGAGCGTGTTTCGGGGGGCGAGCGAAGGGGTGGGGGGTGGGGTGGAGGGTTTCTGCAACCGGCTGAGCGGTGAATGGGGGCGGCTCTCTTCCTGTGGCTTGTGGATGTGTTTGTCAGCTGCCGCGTTTCGTGCGGGCGCGATTGATTCATATGCAGATGGAGACGCGGGGAGCAGGGAGGTTGGTAGGAGGTGATAAGGCTGCGGTGGGGGTGGGGGGGGGGAGTTTGAGCCCCTGGTCCCGAAGGCAGGAAAGAAAAGAAGGGAAAGGAAAAGCTTGGCGGGCCCCGCCGAGACAAAGAACGGCTAACAAGCGCCTTCTCCGTTTTTCTCTTGGGGGGGGGGGCGGGGGGGAGGATTGTCATCAAAGAATGATGGAGGAGGAAAGAGGAGAAGAGGGGAGGAGAGAGGAGGAGAAGGAGGAAAGAGGGGAAGCGGGGAGGAGAGAGGAGGAGAAGGAGGAAAGAGGAGGAAAGAGGGGAAGAGGGGAGGAGGAGGAAAGAGAAAAGAGGAGAAGAGGGGAGGAGGAGGAAAGAGGAGAAGAGGGGAGGAGAAGGAAAGATGAAAGAGGAGAAGAGGGGAGGAGGAGGAAAGATGAAAGAGGAGAAGAGGGGAGGAGGAGAAGAGGGGAGGAGGAGGAAAGAGGAGAAGAGAGGAAGAGGAGGAGAGAGGAGGAGAAGGAGGAAAGAGGAGAGGAGGGGAGGAGGAGGAAAGAGGAAAGAGGAAAAAGGAGAGGAG
The DNA here is from genome assembly GCA_038048745.1 of Coluber constrictor foxii. Lineage (NCBI taxonomy): Eukaryota > Metazoa > Chordata > Lepidosauria > Squamata > Colubridae > Coluber > Coluber constrictor. The sequence goes on from JAWJVD010000267.1 coordinate 33,617, forward strand.
GAGGAAAGAGGAGAAGAGAGGAGGAGAGGGGAGGAGGAAAGGAGAAGAGAGGAGGAGGAGGCGGAGGAGGAGGACAGAGGAGGGAGGAGGAGGAAAGAGGAGGAAAGAGGAGGAAAGAGGAAGAGGAGGAGGAAAGAGAAGGAAAGAGGAGAAGAGGGGGAGGAGGAAAGAGGAGAAGAAAGGAGGAGGGAGAAAGAGGAGAAGAGAGGAAGAGGAGGAGAAGGAGAAGGAGGAGGACTGGTGATGGGGAGGAAGGGAGGAGGAAGTAGAGGAAGTGGAAGAGGAGGAAAGAGGGGAGGGGAGAAGCAGAAGAAGGAGAAGAAAGAAGAGGAGAAGGAGGAGAAGGAAAACTGCTGGTGATGGAGGAAGAGGAGGAGGAGAGGAGGAGAAGAAGAGGAGAAGAGCTGGTGATGGAGAAAGAGGAGGAGGAGGAAAGAAAGGAGAGGAGAAGAAGGAGAAGGTGAACTGATGGAGGTGAAGGAGAAGGAAGAGGAAGAAGAGGGGAAGAAGGAGAAGAAGAACTGGTGATGATAGAGAAGCAGGAGGAGGTGGGTGGAGAAGAACTGGTGGAGGAGAAGTGCAAATGCAAAAAAAGTGACGTTAATAACCATTTAAATATGAGCCAGCAGTGTGTGCTGCAGTTATCAAAAAATCTAATGCAGTCCCTACCTAAGCTGCGCCAAAAGAAAAATAGTAAAAAGAAAAAAGAAAAAGAAATATTTCCTTGGTTTCCAGTGCAAAATCTTCTTGAAACTGTTTTTCTGTTTCTAAGTTGTACTTTTGTAATTAAAATAGGAGCAATCGGAATGAGAAATAAAATGTTGTTGCAATATTAATCGTATATTTGAGTACTTGAAGGAGCCAACAGGTCTTAATAGGGCCATAAACTAGCCAGATTTATTCTGTCTATATTTGCACATTATTTGTGTCTGCTATAACTTAGGTTTAGTCACACTGGATGCTGTTTTAGGATCTCTTTCCAGAGCACGATACCATAGGTCTGCCAATATAAGTTAGGTCAGCCTGGCCCTTAACCGAAATGGTCTACTTGCACTTGCATTTTGCAGGCAGGCAGAAAATAAGGAAGGAGATGGGAATTAAAAGGAAGGGGGGGGAAAAGAAATGGAAAGGAAAAGAAAAAAGAGGGGAGGAGAAGGGGGAGAGAGAGAGGAAGGAAGGAAGGAAGGAAGGAAGGAAGGAAAGGAAGGAAGGAAGGAAGGAAGGAAGGAAGGAAGGAAGGAAGGAAGGAAGGAAGGAAGGAAGGAAGGAAGGAATGATGTGAATTAGAAGGAAGGGAGGAGATGAGAAGGAAAGAAAGGAGATGGGAACGAAAGAAAGAAAAGGATGGAAGGAAGGAAGGATGGGTGGGTGGATGGAAGGAAGGAAGGAAGGGGATGGAATGAGCGGGAGGAAGGGATGAGGAAGGAAAGGAAAGGAAAGGAGGAAGGAATGAGAAAGAAGAAAAGGAAGGAAGAAGGAAGGAAGGAAGGAAGGAAGGAAGGAAGAAACAAAAAGAAAGAGAAAGAGAACAAGAAAAAACAAAAAATCAAGAAGAAGGAAGGAAAGGGAGGGAGGGAGAAGAGAGAAAGAAGGAAGGAAAGAGATGGAAATTACGAAAGGAGGAGATGAGAGGGGAAGGAGGAAGGAGGAAAGAAAGAAAGAGAAAGAAAGAAAGAAAGAAAGAAAGAAAGAAAGAAAGAAAGAAAGAAAGAAAGAAAGAAAGAAAGAAAGAAATGAAAAGAATGAAAAGAGGGGATGGAGAACCAGAATTGTTCCTATTTTCAACCTGCCCTCTCTGGGTCTCCGTGGGCATCGTAGGAGCATGGCACTGCATACAAATTAGAGGCTGCTTATTTATTTACAGTACTTGATTTACCATCGTGCCTCTGAGTGGTGAACAAAAATGTTTCAACACCCACAGAACAAGAATAAATATCCTCCCCAATAACATTTAAGACCCCAGTGGCAACCGAGGGCAATCACACTCCCTGCCTGCCAACCTACACGGCTTCCCGTCCAAGGAGAGCAGCCAGATAGATCTTCCAAAGTTTGAAAAACCCCACCATTGGGATCCAGTCTGAAAAAAATCTCTTCCCCAGATCTCAGCTTTCTTCCCCCTCCATGGTCTCCCCCCGAAGGGATCCTTCTTGGCTGGGGGTTGCAAAACAGATCGATCCAGGGCCAAGCAAAATGGGCTTAGTTGGCAAATCAGTTAACCACGATTGAACACTAACTAAACCCCCTGAACTATGGCAGTGGATCGCTTAACGTCTGCGGGGGAGAAAGGTCGTAAAAGGGGGCAAAATTGACTCTTGCTTAGCGAGAGAAATTTGGAGAGGGGAGGGGCTGAACTGCGATGGTAAGTCAAGGACTTCCATCTGGCATTGTGATTTTCTCAGACTTTTTCGCTCTTCAGGAAGGGAGAAGGAAGGAAGCCTTCCCCAACTCAGCTCTACTTTCAAATCTGCAGCTTCGGTTTTTATACCTTCCGAACAAAGCGGAATAATTTTGTTAGTGCTGGCTTTCTGTTTGTTTGTGTGTCTGTTTGTTTTTTACGATGGTTGCTTTCGGAGAAAAGTAAAAGGCCTTGGGGTTTTTATGTTATCGTTTGCTGCTTCTTCCGATGCTCATTATAGGTTCTTTGTAATCAAACAGTATTGACAATGGTACCCATGGCCCAGCAGCTCCTTTCGGGCAGCGCCATGGAAACGGGGAAGGGTAAATCCCCCTGTTAAGGCAGAGAAAAACGACTTCAGATTTCTGGGAAAGTCCACTTTGACCTTCGTTAGAGACATTGTGCGGTATTGAGAGAGAGAGAGAGAAAGAGAGAGGGCGTGAAGTTAGTCGATGTTGGTCTGAACTCACGAAAACTTATCCCTTTGAATAAAATGTAGGAGTAGGAAAGATGCTACCGGATTTCTTCTGAGTTGGGGATTCATTTAAAAAAAAGGGGGGGCACACACGTCCTGGATTTTCTCTAGGAGTTTCAAATGCATGATTGTGTTTTGAGACAAGAGAACATTTTTGTGGGGGTCCTCGGTGCTTCTCTGAGCTGGCTGGTTTCTTGCGGACGTTTTGTGACCCAACTGGGTAGCATCATCAGTGCTAGAGGGGAGAGGGGTTTGAAGAGAGGAGGAGGAGGAGGAGGAAGAGGAGGAGGAGGAGAAGAGGAGGAGGAGGAGAAGAAGAAGAGGAGGAAGAAGAAGAGGAAGAAGAAAAGGAGGAGGAGGAGAAGAAGAAGAGGAGGAGGAGGAGGAGGAGAAGAGGAGGAAGAAGAAGAAGAGGAAGAAGAAGAGGAGGAGAAAAATAAGAGGAGGAAGAGGAGAAGAAGAGAGGAGGGAAGAGGAGGAGGAAGAGGAGGAGGAGGGAGGAGAAGGAGGAGAAGAAGAAGAGGAGGAAGAAGAAGAGGAAGAAGAAAAGGAGGAGGAGAAGAATAAGAGGAGGAGAGAGGAGGAGAAGAGGAGGAGGAGAAGAAGAAGAAGAAGAAGAAGAGAAAGAAGAGGAGGAGGAGAAAAAGAGGAGAAGAAGAGGTAGAAGAAGAAGAGAAAGAAGAAGAGGAAGCGGAGAAGAGGAGGAGGAGGAGGAGAGGAGGAGAAGAAAAGGAGGAGGAGGAGAAGAGGAGGAGAGGAGGGGAGAAGGAGGAGGAGAAGAAGAAGAGAGGAAGAGGAAGAAGAAGAGGAGGAGGAGAAGAGGAGGAGAAGGAGGAGGAGGAAACTATGAGGATACCCTCCGAGCTTGCTGGTTTTCCTCCAGACGTTTCATGATCGAACTAGGTCATCATTATCAATGAAAAAAAAAGAGTGGGGAAGTTGTGGAGAACAGCAGCAGGAGGAGGAGGAGGAGGAGGAGGAAGAAAAATGGGGAGAGAGGAGTCCATGGTGCCCTCTGAGCTTGATGGTTTTCCTGAAGACCTTTCATGATCCAACTAGGTAACATCATCACTGCTAGAAGGGAGAGAGGAGTATGGAGAGGAGGAGGAGGAGGACTGTGGAGTTCTTGGTGCTCTCTGAAGTTGGTGGTTGGTTTGCAAACGTTTGATTACCCAACTAACCAGCTAACATCGTTCAAAAATCCAACCTAGAACCAGCGGAAGTTTCCCGTCCGTGAGGACAATTAATCAATGGATCGACTTGCCTTTAGAATTTGTGGATTGCTCCCTCACTGGAGGCTTTCAAGAAGAGACTGCGCATCCATTTGTCTGAAACGGTATAGTATAGGGGGGAAATCCAGCAGGTTCTGGAGAACCGATAGCGGAAATTTTGAGCCGTTTGGAGAACCGGTAAATGCCACCTCTGGCTGGTCCCAGAGTGGGGTGGGAAGGGAGATTTTGCAGCATCCTTCCCCTGCCACGCCCACCAAGACACGCCCCCAGAACCGGGAGGGGAAAATTTTGGGATTTTCACCTCTGTATAGGATCTCCTGCATCAGCAGGGGGTTGGACAAGAACAGGGGTCTCCAATCTTAGCAACTTTAAGCCCGGAGGACTTCAACTCCCAGAATTCCCCAGCCAGCTTTGCTTACTGTATTTTCCTGCGTATAAGACGACTTTCTAACACACAAAAATCTTCTCAAAAGTCGGGGGTCGTCTTATACGCCGGGTCTCATTCTCCTGTAACCAGGCAGACCAGCCCATAAGGCTCTGACGAGCCTTAAATGGCTCTGAGGAGGGTCGTCTTATACGCCGGAAAATACGGTAGTCTCTTGTCATCCCTTCCTCTGCAATCTCTCCACTTCGGCAGGTAAGAGAAATGGCTGAGGAATTCTGGGAGTTGGAGTCATCCAGGCTTAAAGGATCCCTTCTGAACTCTGTGACTCCGTATTGTGGACCAATTCCCCACCACCAAAAAAAATGTTTTTTCCCCATCACTTTGTGATCTCAGCCAACACCAACTTCTAAAACCATGCAAATGTGCTCTTACTTTAAGCTGTCCGCCTCTCCCCTCCCCCTCCCACCCACCAGAATGAAGCTGGAAGCCGTGACCCCAAAGTTGAGGTTCAGAAGACACCTTCCGCACAAGTGTCAGAACAACGAAGAGTGGTCCTCATTACGCGAACGACCAGGAGACCCCCAAGGAGCAAGGCTGATAATTAAGACAGGAAGTGGAGGGGGGCAACAGAACAATAGGTGGCACACGGAATGGCCTTCTTTCAACACCCCACGGAAATTTCGTGCACCGAGGGTCAGAGTTGCACACTTCGAACTAGAGGTGAAGCCTGTGGTATCATCCCTTTCCTGATATCCTAACTCAGAGTTTCTCAAACTTGGGAACTTTTTTAAGATGGGTGGACTTGGTGGCACACACCAAGACGAAGAAGGGCTAACAAGCACCTTCGGCTGCGCAACCTTCTCCGTTTTTCTCTTGAGTGTTAGGGGGGGGTGTCATTAAAGGGAATGGAGGAGGAGGAGGAAAGAGAGGAGAGGAGAGGTGATGCAGAAGGAGGAGGAAGAAGAGAAGGAGGAGAAGGAGAACTGGTGGTGATGGAGGAGGAGAAGGAAGGAAGAAGAAGGCATGGAGGAGGAAGAGAAGAAGGAGAACTGGTGGTGATGGAGGAGGAGAGGTGGAGAAGAAGTGGGAGGAGGAAAGAGGAGAGGAGAGGTGATGCAGAAGGAGGAAGAAGAGGGGAAGGAGAAGGAGAACTGGTGGTGATGGAGGAGAAGGACTGGTGGTAATGGAGGAGGAGAAGGAACGAAGAAGAAGGCATGGAGGAGTGAGAGAAGAAGGAGAACTGGTGGTGATGGAGGAGGAGAGGTGGAGAAGAAGTGGGAGGAGGAAAGAGGAGAGGTGATGCAGAAGGAGGAAGAAGAAGAGGAGGAGAAGGAGAACTGGTGGTGATGGAGGAGGAGGACTGGTGGTAATGGAGGAGGAGAAGGAATGAAGAAGAAGGCATGGAGGAGTAAGAGAAGAAGGAGAAATGGTGGTGATGGAGGAGGAGAGGTGGAGAAGAAGTGGGAGGAGGAAAGAGGAGAGGTGATGCAGAAGGAGGAAGAAGAAGAGGAGGAGAAGGAGAACTGGTGGTGATGGAGGAGAAGGACTGATGGTAATGGAGGAGGAGAAGGAACAAAGAAGAAGCCATGGAGGAGGAAGAGAAGAAGGAGAACTGGTGGTGATGGAGGAGAGAGGTGGAGAAGAAGTGGGAGGAGGAAAGAGGAGAGGAGAGGTGATGCAGAACGATGGGGAAAAAGAGGAGGAGAAGGAGAACTGGTGGTGATAGAGGAGGAGAAGGAATGAAGAAGAAGACGTGGAGGAGAAAGAGAAGAAGGAGAACTGGTGGTGATGGAGGAGGAGGAGTGGAGAAGAAGTGGGAGGAGGAAAGAGGAGAGGAGAGGTGATGCAGAAGGAGGAGGAAGAAGAGGAGGAGAAGGAGAACTGGTGGTGATGGAGG
>JAWJVD010000267.1:45000-62500 GCA_038048745.1 Coluber constrictor foxii
AAAAGAAGGACTAGGGGGGACAGGATATATTGAGGGGCTGCCACAAAAAAGAGAGGGACCAACTTATTTCCCAAAGCACCAGAAGGCAAGGCAAGAAACAACGGATAGAAACTAATCCAGGAGTGAAGCAACCTGGAATTAAGAAGGAAATCCATTCATTCATTCAATCAATCGATGAATCAGAAAAGGGATCTTAGAGATCTTCTTCTAATCCAATCTGCTCCTCAAACTGGCAACCCTATGCCATTTCTGACAAGTGACTATCCAGGCTCTTCTTAAAAACTTCCAGTGATGGAGAGCATCTTCTGGAGGCAAGCCTGGTTAATTGTCCTCACTGTTTCTCCTTAATTCCAGCTTGCTTCTCTCTTTGCCCCTTCCTAACAGTGAGAACATTGAACCAGTCGAACAGATTGCTTCCAGAAGCCGTGATGCTCTCCCTCACTGGTGGTTTTTAAGAAGAGATTTTGATCTGAAATGGTAGAGTCTCCGGCGTGAGTAGGGGGTTGGACTAGAGGACCTCCGGGTTCCCTTCCAGCTCTGTTTTGAATCGGATGGAATTGCCCACCTCTCTTGATGCTTTGGAGAACATGTTGGGGGTGGTGGTGAAATCCATTTTTTTTTACTACTGGTTCTGTGGGCGTGGCTTGGTGGGCGTGGTGTGGTGTGGGTGTGGCTTGGTGGGTGGGTGGGGCAGGGGAAGGATACTGCAAAATCCCCATTCCCTCCCCACTCCTGGGGGAAGGATACTGCAAACCCCCCATTCCCACCTCACTCCAGGGGAAAGATACTGCAAAATCTCTATTCCCTCCCCACTCCTGGGGGAAGGATACTGCAAACCCCCCATTCCCACCTCACTCCAGGTGAAGGATACTGCAAAATCCCCATTCCCTCCCCACTCCTGGGGGAAGGATACTACAAACCCCCCATTCCCACCTCACTCCAGGGGAAAGATACTGCAAAATCTCTATTCCCTCCCCACTCCTGGGGGAAGGATACTGCAAACCCCCCATTCCCACCTCACTCCAGGTGAAGGATACTGCAAAATCCCCATTCCCTCCCCACTCCTGGGGGAAGGATACTACAAACCCCACATTCCCACCTCACTCCAGGGGAAACATACTGCAAAATCCCATTCCCTCCCCACTCCTGGGGGAAGGATACTGCAAACCCCACATTCCCACCTCACTCCAGGGGAAAGATACTGCAAAATCTCTATTCCCTCCCCACTCCTGGGGGAAGGGTATTGCAACATCTCCATTCCCACCCCACTCTGGAGCCAGCCAGAGGTGGCCTTTGCCGGTTCTCTGAACTGCTCAAAATTTCCACTGCCGGTTCTCCAGAACCTGTCAGAACCTGCTGGATTTCACCCCTGGTTCCTGAATCCTAATCCATATTGCTCATACAAATAAATTCCCCACCAGGAACATACATATGCGGGTGTAAAAAAAAACTCTTGAGTCGAAAACAATTTTGGGAGATGATTCACAGCTACCTACGGGAGCCCCTCCAACCCACCTCCGTGGTTTTAGCTGTGGACAGGTGTGCAGTTTTGAAACACAGCAATCATTTTCCTTTCAGATCGACGCCCCCAGCTCACGCTGACTGCAGAGGGTGAGATTCACGAGCTATTCCCTTTCGGGACGAAGTTATACAAAGTGCAGAGCGAGCATTGAAAAGAGTCAGCCGAAAGAAATCAAAGCCAAGAGCAAAAGGAAAAGAATAAGGAATTAAACTCGCTTTTTTAAAGAGAGGGGGAAAAAAAATTAATCCCTTTTTAAACAAAGAGACATAAAATAAAAACGAACAGGAAGAGAGGGAGGGGGGAAATAGAGAGAGAGAGAGAAAAAAACGCCATCATGCAGCCGAACATAAAAAGGTGAAATTTTAAAAACTCGTTTGGAAACTCTTTGTAATTAAATCTATTTAATCTCCCTTTTTAAAGACTGACTTGGAATATGTTTGTAATTAAATCTGTTTCAAGTAAGGCTGTAAAAAGGGGGAACTAAACATTGAATGCTTATTGAGCTTATCCAATATTTTGTTTCCTCCCCCCTCCAAAAAAATGTGATATGTTCTGATTGACAGAATGTGTGATTTTCTCAAAAGTTGCTAGATTCTGCAACTCTAAAATTCAGTCTTTGGTATCTGGAGTTATATAAATAGTCCTCGACTTACGACCACAATTGAGTCCAAAATTTATGTGGCTCCGTCATTTTTAACATCCCATGCAAATGCTGCAATGGTCATAAGTGTGAAAAATGGACATAAGTCACTTTTTTCAGTGGCATTGTAACTTTGGACAGTCACTAAACGAACTATTGTACATAGTTCTTTGGCTAAGGAAAACCAACTGTTTTTTGACTCCTGTTTGGTTAAAATTTGTCTTTCTGCACCGATAACCTATTATTCTGTGTGCCAAAATAAGAAAGAAATGACTTTTTCCCCCCCGGTCTTTTTGACTTTAACTTGAATTTAAATCCAGGTAATCCTTGCTTTATAACTACAACACAGCCCAAAATTTCTGTAGCCAAGAGAGACGTTTTTTAAAGTGAGTTTTGCTCTGTTTTACGACTTTTCCTCCCACAGTTGTTAAGTGAATCCCTGCAGTTATTAAGTTGGGAACATGGACACTAAGTGAATCCGGCTTCCCCCTTGACTTTGCTTGTCAGAAGTTCGCAAAAGGGGATCACGTGGCAAGCGTCGTAACTATGAGACACTTGCCAAATGTCTGAATTTTAACCACGGGGGAGGCTGCAAAGGTCGTAAGTGTGGGAAACGGTCCTAAGTCACTTTTTTCAGTGCCGTCGTAACTTCGAAGGGTCACTAAAAGGAACGGTTGTAAGTCGAGGACTGCCGGTATACGATCCGACAGAGGAAGAGAGAACGGAGAGAAGAACAAAAGGAGGAAGCACAAAAATATCAAGAGCAGAAAGTTATCCGATGAGGATCAATCTTAGAACTGCAATTCAAGAGTTTGACTTTTCACCACGATGGCGAAGCCCTTTAAAGGAAGGGGCTTTCATTCAAAGCGAATTCGTTTAGATTTAAAAGCATCCTTAACCTGTTTTGGGTGGGGGAAAAAAAAAGAGGGGGAGTAATATTATCCCCAGGTCAGAGAAACGCTTCCTGGGGTTAAGAAGCTGGGAGAGCTTTTTATCAGTCCGCCGGCTGGATTTGAAAGACAAATTAAATACCTTTTAGTTGCCAGACAGGAGGTGACTGCGTCAAGCCGAAAGGGAAGGGAATATCGGAGGAATATTCGCATTTGCACTTTGAGTTTTGGTTGATTTGATTTGCTCTTTTTTTCTGTTTTTAAGATGCGTTTCTATGGAATGGGCCAATTACGTTCAATATTTCAAGTCGGAGAGAAAAAAATTGTCCTTCCTTTCTTTTCCTTCCTTCCTTCTTCTTTCGTTCTTCTTCCCCTTCTTCTCCTTTTCCTTCTCTTTCTTTCCTTCTTCTGCCTTCTTTCCTTTTTCCATTCCTTCCATCCTTATTTTCTTTCTTTCTTTCTCCCTTCTTTCTTTGTTTCTTTCTTTCTCTTTCTTTCTTTCTTTCTTTCTCTTTCTTTCTTTCTTTCTTTCTCTTTCTTTCTTTCTTCCTTTCTACCTACATCTTCCCTCCCTCTTTCTCTTCTTTCCTTCCTTCTTCTTTTTTCTTTCTTTCTCTCTATTTCTCTCTCTCTCTCTCTCATTTCCTTTTTAATTTCCATCTTCTTCCTTCCGTTCTTTCCTTCTTTCTTTCCTTCCCCCCTCCCTTCCTTCCCTTTTTTCTTTCTCTTTCTTTCTCTTTCTTTTTCTTTCATTCTTTCATTCTTTCCTTTTTCACCTTTTCTTCCTATCTTCTTCCTTCCTTCCTTCCCTCCTTTCTTCCTTCCTCTCTCCCCCCCTATCTTCTTTCTTCCTTTCTCCCTCACTCTTTCTTTCTTTTTCTCTCTCTTCCTCTCTTCCTTCCTTCCTTCTCTTCCTCTCTTCCTTCCTTCCTTTCTCTTTCTTTCTCTTTCTCTTTCTCTTTCTCTTTCTCTTTCTCTTTCTCTTTCTCTTTCTCTTTCTTTTTCTTTTTCTTTCTTCATCTCCTTTCTTCTTTTCCTCTCATCTCCTTTCCTAATTTCCATCTCCTTCCTTCCTTCCTTTCTTCCTTCCTTTTTCTTTCTTTATCTTTCTTTCGTTCTTCTTTCTCTTTTCTAAATCAGTTAAGAGTCATAGCTTTTAGTACAAATTGTATTTTTATTATATTTCCCCCTTTGCTTTGGGTCATGTTGACTTTGTGCTTTTATTTCATTTTATTCCTCTCCATTTGCAGTTCATTTGAAAGGCTCATTAAGAGTGGATTAATGGGCCTGAGAGCTGTTTGCTTAGTTATATATTTATATCTTCACTGGAGGGTAGCTGAGTGTCACACAGGGCTGTACTGTTGTCTTAACAAATGTTCTTCTCAGCCAAAAGCCTTCTTTGATAAATAATCAGAGACGAAGTGTTTTTAATGCTAAATAAATAGCAAATGGGGGAAAGGAAGAAGAGGAGAAAAATAACCGTGGTTTGGTTTGTGGAAGGTAAAGGAATGGGAAAGTTGGCTATGCTTCAGCCATTTTGGCCTACAAAGAACTCCACAGGTGGCGATGGACACATCCTGCATCCAAGCAGATCATCTGGATCTCTCCAGATGTTTCATGAAATTCTCTGTTGTCCTTGGTCACCCTGGCTGATCTGCAACAGAGCCCAAAATGTATGGCTGACTAACACCATGTCATTTCTGGTTCATTCCAGAAACTGTTTCTCCACAAGGAAAGAGCCATGAGATGTTTGCTAGCGGTCCAAAAGCAGGAGAAGACCCTATCTCTAGATCTGGTCCTTCAGTTCTCAGCTCCTTGGATGAGAAGTGAAACATTTTCAAAGGGGGAAAAAAACCCAAGAAAGTCCAGTGGACTTTAAAAAGCACCTTTGGGATAAGCATGACCTGGATGATGGAGATTCTCCACGGCCATCTCTAGTTCTTGCTCTCCAGATGAGGATTTCTCATGGCCACCTGTCTGGAACATTCGCCATTGATAGATGCTGTGCTCTAAGTTTGGCAATCATTCTTTCAGGAAATGCTTCAACAGTTGTCAGTTCCCCCCACCCAGGATAAACTTCATTGAAACCAACCAGATTGAATTTGAGAAGAAACCCATCAGGTTGAAGATGAAAGAAACCAACCAGGTGAAGATGAGAAGAAACCTATCAGGTTGAAGATGAGAAGAAACCAACCAGGTGAAGATGGGAAGAAACCTACCAGGTGAAGATGAGAAGAAATCTACCAGGTTGAAGATGAGAAGAAACCCACCAGGGGAAGATGAGAAGAAACCTACCGAGTTGAAGATGGGAAGATACTAACCAGGTTGAAGATGAGAAGAAACCCACCAGGTGAAGATAAGAAGAAACCCATCAGGTTGAAGATGAGAAGAAACCCACCAGGGGAAGATGAGAAGAAGCCCACCAGGTGAAGATGAGAAGAAACCTACCGAGTTGAAGATGGGAAGATACCAACCAGGTTGAAGATGAGAAGAAACCCACCAGGTGAAGATAAGAAGAAACCTATCAGGTTGAAGATGAGAAGAAGCCCACCAGGTTGAAGATGGGAAGAAACCCACTAGGTGAAGATGGGAAGAAACCTACCAGGTGAAGATGAGAAGAAACCTACCGAGTTGAAGATGGGAAGATACTAACCAGGTTGAAGATGAGAAGAAACCCACCAGGTGAAGATAAGAAGAAACCTATCAGGTTGAAGATGGGAAGAAACCCACTAGGTGAAGATGGGAAGAAACCTACCAGGTGAAGATGAGAAGAAACCAACCAGGTTGAAGATGGGAAGATACCAACCAGGTTGAAGATGAGAAGAAACCCACCAGATGAAGATAAGAAGAAACCTATCAGGTTGAAGATGAGAAGAAACCCACTAGGTGAAGATGGGAAGATACCAACCAGGTTGAAGATGAGAAGAAACCCACCAGGTGAAGATAAGAAGAAACCTATCAGGTTGAAGATGAGAAGAAGCCCACCAGGTTGAAGATGAGAAGAAACCCACCAGGTGAAGATAAGAAGAAACCTATCAGGTTGAAGATGGGAAGAAACCCACTAGGTGAAGATGGGAAGAAACCTACCAGGTGAAGATGAGAAGAAACCAACCAGGTTGAAGATGGGAAGATACCAACCAGGTTGAAGATGAGAAGAAACCCACCAGATGAAGATAAGAAGAAACCTATCAGGTTGAAGATGGGAAGAAACCCACTAGGTGAAGATGGGAAGATACCAACCAGGTTGAAGATGAGAAGAAACCCACCAGATGAAGATAAGAAGAAACCTATCAGGTTGAAGATGAGAAGAAACCAACCAGGTGAAGATAAGAAGAAACCTATCAGGTTGAAGATGAGAAGAAACCAACCAGGTGAAGATGGGAAGAAACCTACCAGGTGAAGATGAGAAGAAATCTACCAGGTTGAAGATGAGAAGAAACCTACCAGATTGAAGGTGAGAAGAATCTACATCATTTGTCTTGCAACCAAGTCAAATAAAAAAGCTAACTGATGCCACCAAACAACCGTGTAAGATTGGTTAAAGTTAACTTTAGTTAGTGGGTTTGCTTGCTTGTTTGTGGCTCAGTAGCTGCGTTCAGCCAACCTATTGACCAAATCGGTTATAGACCTAATATCTGCATTTGCCCAACATGCAAAGCCCAATTAGTGTTCAACCACGGTTACATTTTTTGTGGCATGAACCCAGCCTATTGGTTAAACTTAAAACTCAGTATGTTGTGCAAAGCCACAAAATGAGTTCATTCAGTAACCAGGGTAAAACTGTTTGTGAGCTGTTCACACATTCCTGCATTCTACAATTTCACCCAATGTTTCTTCCACCCTGGCGACTTGAGGATTTGTGGACCTGTGGCTGGCTGAGGGATTCTGGGACTTGACGTCCACAAGTTTTAAAGTTGCCAAGTTTGGACACCCCAGTCTTAAAACACAAGCCTTTCTTTGCCTTTTTTTGCAAATCCGTCAACATAACTAAAATTTCCTTCTTTACAATTGCGTTCCCAACATCCTGTTTCTAACCCATCCATTCCTTGGACTTGGACAGAAAGCCAATGATTTCCCACCCCCCCACTTGAATTACTCATTAAACGTCTTGACTTATGACTGAGTCCATCGTTTTTCTCTCCAGATCCTTTGGGGGGGGGGCTCTGAGAACTTCTCTTGGGCCCGATTCCTCCGTTATTCTTCCCACCGTTTCTGTGGCTTCAAGAATAAATCAAATCAAAGCAGCTTCTTGCGGGCCACAATTGGCTATTGATTTCACATTCTCCATCTCTGAAGCCTTAAACAAAATATGATTTTCAGTTACATGGTGTTTTTTCCTGCTTCTAAAGGAGAATAGATAGATGATAGATAGGAAGATAGATAGATAGATAGATAGATAGATAGATAGATAGATAGATAGATAGATAGATAGATAGATAGATAGATAGATAGATAGATAGATAGATAGATACAAATGACCCATTAGATAGAGTAAATAGATTAGATAGATGCGAGAGAGAGAGAAATGATTAGATAACTAGTTAGACAGGCAGGCAGACAGACAGACAGACAGACACAAATGATCCATTAGAGTAAATAGATGAGAGAGATGAGAGAGAGAGAGAGAGAGAGAGAGAGAGAGAGAGACAGCTAATCAATGAATCTATCATCTAATCTATCCACCTATTATCTATCTATCTATCTACCTATCCATCTATCATCTATCTGTCCATCTAGCCATCTAGCCATCTAGCCATCTAGCCATCTAGCCATCTAGCCATCCCTCCCTCCCTCCCTCCCTCCCTCCATCTATCTATCTATCTATCTGTCTGTCTGTCTGTCTATCTATCACCTGTCCCTATCAGTCTATTTATCACATAACCTATCATCTAACCAATCTATCATCTTATCTACCTACGTATTATCTATCTAATCAATATCTACTAATCTATCTTCTACCTATTTGTTATCTGTCATCTCATCCATGAATCTATCATGCAATCTATCTCTCTACCACATGGGTGTCAAATTCACGGCATCACATTAGTGTCACGTGACATATCGTGACTTCCCCCCCCCTTTACTAAAATGGGGGTGGGCGTGGCCAGCACATGATGCATCTGGCCTGCGGGTCGCGAGTTTGATACCCCTGCTCTCTACCTATTATCCGTCTATATCTGGTTATCGAGTAATCTGTCTGTCAATGATAATTACGAGTGCAAAGAATATAATATCTGGTTGAGGTGCCAGTCGTGCCGAGGGTCAAGGCAGGGATGAGGTGCCCAAGCAACTGGTCCTTTTGCATTCCGAGATAATGAACTCTCCAGCAAATAAATTCAAGCTTCATTATTAACTAAGCAAACAGAAGTAAAAACATAACTTTAAAAGCAAACACACACACACACACACACACACACACACACACACACACACATATACACTAAACAAAATGATACTCAAATCTCTTACAGGTTGCCTGGAGATCCTTAATAACGACAGAAGAGTGCAAAGCCTGAACAGAAGAGAATAACAGAGTTGGAAGGGGACCCTTGTAGGTCATCTAGTCCAACCCGCCCACCCAAGCAGACCCTACCCCATTTCTGACAAATGGGAGTCCAGTCTCCCAATCTTTAAGAAGAGGTTGGATAACCATTTGTCTGAAGTGGTGTAGGGTTTTCTGCCTAAGCAGGGGGTTGGACTAGAAGACCTCCAAGGCCCCTTCCAACTCCTGTCTATTCTATTCTATTCTATTCTATTCTACTCTACTCTACTCTACTCTACTCTACTCTACTCTACTCTACTCTACTCTACTCTACTCTACTCTACTCTACTCTACTCTACTCTACTCTACTCCATTCCATTCCATTCCATTCCATTCCATTCCATTCCATTCCTTTGCTTTATTCCTATTCTGTTCTGTTCTGTTCTGTTCTGTTCTGTTCTGTTCTGTTCTGTTCTGTTCTGTTCTATTCCATTCCATTCCATTCCATTCCATTCCATTCCATTCCATTCCTTTGCTTTATTCCTATTCTATTCTATTCTATTCTATTCTATTCTATTCTATTCTATTCTATTCTATTCTATTCTATTCTATTCTATTCTATTCTATTCCATTCCATTCCATTCCATTCCATTCCATTCCATTCCATTCCATTCCATTCCATTAATTATTCTATTCTATTCTATTCTATTCTATTCTATTCTATTCTATTCTATTCTATTCTATTCTATATTCTCCCCTTGAAAAGCCTCCAGTGATGAAGCTCCCACAACTTCCGAAGGCAACTTCTGTTCCATGGGTTGATTGTTCTCACGGTCAGAAAATTTCTCCTTATTTCCAGGTTGAATCTCTCCTGGGTCAGTTTCCATCCATTGTTCCTTGTCTGGCCTTCAGGTGCTTTGGAAAATAGCTTGATCCCCTTCCTCCTCTCTGGGGAAGCCCCTCAAATATTGGAAGATGCTCTCCTGTCTCCCCTGCTCCTTCTCTTCCCTAGACTAGCCAGGCCCAGTTCCTGCAACCATTCTTCCTATGTTTTAGCCTCCAGTCCCCTCATCATCCGGGTTGTTCTTCTCTCCACTCTTTCCAGAGTCTCAACATCTCTTTTTGTAGTGTGGTAACCAAAACTGGCTGCAAGAGGTCTTTAGATGTGTGCCCTGGCTGGGTCCCACATGATTGTGGGATAAGAATGAAAAGTCCAAGACTTTCACTGTAAAAAAAAAAAAAAAGCTTTGTAGCTGAGGGAAGAGTCCTCCCCTTCTCTTTTATTCAGTAAATCAGAATTAAAAAGCGAGATAGATAGTTCAGAAGGAACGCTCAACATCTAGACCAGTGTTTCTCAACCTTGGAAGCTTGAAGATGGGTGGACTTCAACTCCCAGAATCCCCCAGCCAGCTGGCTGGGGGATTCTGGGAGTTGAAGTCCATCCATCTTCAAGCTACCAAGGTTGAGAAACACTCATCTAGACTGCTCTTCATATGAAGGAAAAATCAAAGCATGCCAGTAGAGGAAGTCCTTGAACTTACTACAGTTCCTTTTAGTGACCGTTCAAAACTACCAAGGCACTGAACAAAGTGACTTATGACCGTGTTTCACACTTATGACCATTGCAGCGGTCACGTGATCAAAATTTGGATATTTGGCAACCAATTCATATATCTATGAGAAGGTTGCACATGTCACACGAATCCCTTTAGTGACCTCCGGACAAGCCATGTCCTTGAGAAAAGCCAGATTCGCTTAACGACCAATTTAACTGCAGGGATTCGCTTAACCCACTGTGTCAAGAAAGGTCGTAAAATGAGGCAAAGCGCACTGAAGCACTGTCTCGCTTAGCAAACGTACATGTTGGGCTCAATTATGGTCATAGGTTGAGGACCTACCTGTACACACCTATGAATAAAAGTCATTTCCACATTCACCACGACAGTTTCCCGTCTGAACTTTTGGTGGGATCTCAAGCTTTTCAGAAGGATTTCTGTCAAGACAATCAGACTGGAGATAGATGACGTCATATCCTTCCCCCTCTTTTGAGAGAGGGGTGTTCTATTTTGACCCAGATGGCCTCTTGGACCCCTCTTTCAAACTCCTCTGTCCAAAATGTGGACTTTGCTGCCTTCAGAAGAGTAGCCTTTGTCTTTTTAAATGCAGGTGGACTGCTAAATCTTGTCCTGATCGATTTCTTCTCCTGTGTTGCGCCATGTGTTAGTGAAGTGGCTGTTTTGTTTCCCCAATGGACAGATCTGCACAGAGCTCATTACATTGTAGTGCATATACCACATTGCTCCAGTTTCTGTCTGGGTGTTTTATCCTTGGGGGTGGACAACCTTCTGCCTTTGTGTATTCTTGGGTTTGAAGTGTGCTCATATGTTACGTCGGCTAAAGATCCTCCTGAGCTTTTCCGATATTCCCGCGCTGTTGTTGTTGAGGCCACTTGGAGATTTATCTGTGCCCCAGGGGTGGTTTCTACTTACCTTTACTACCGGTTTGCATTGCACTCACGCGTGTGTGTTTGCTTCGCTCACACTTGCACGTGTTGTGGCTCCGTTGCCTGAGCCTGCGTCATCAGCAGGGGAGGACTCTGAGAGTGAGGGAGAGGAGTTGGCAAGGCCTCCTTCTCCATGACTCTCCTCTCTGGCAATGCCTCCGGAGGACACTGAAGGGCAGGAGATAGGCCCAGAGCCAAGCTCGTCCCCGCAGCCACAGGAGGACATTGACGAGGGGAGCGAGTTTTGGTTGGATCCTCGCCAGCGTCGGAGAGACAGGAGAGCCCAGCAGAGGAAAAGGCGTGGTCGTGATTAGCTGGTGGACCACACCCCACAGGCTATATAAGAGAGGGATTGCAGCCATATCTTTGTGACGGACAAAACAAAGATTCATGGATCCCGGTTTTGAATCGGCCCTGCGTCTTAGCTTTGGTGGTGTGTATGTGACTGACCTATTAATAAAGACGTTGGCAAGCAGCTGCGGATTGCTGCCAACCTTTGTTATCAGCTTATTTGGTTGCCTGCCAGTTCATTAGACTCTGATTGTCTGAGGGGAGGTTATTTCTGGGAACGGGGCCAGAACAGCACGCTTGCTCTTCTGCACATGAGCAGATCATCTATGATGACATCCGGGTCAGTGGGCGGAGCCTCCCGCCAGTTTTACTACCAGTTCTTGTGAATCGGTCCGAACCAGGGACAACCCACCACTGCTGTGCCCTAACAATAGTGCAAATAATCTACAACACGTTCCTTTTAGCAGTTCCAAGAAGGCTCCACACCCATTTGCACTGTTGTGAGGGCACAGACAAACCACCAAGTGCCTTCAGCACAATGGTGAAATCCTCCTCGGATCGCCACCGGTTTGTTGCCCAAGCGTGAACAGAAAAAGAAGACTTCGCTAGGGAAGTAGAACAGCGAGGGCGTGGAACAGCCGTGCCGCGCGATTTAGCAGGATTTCCTGCTTTCTAGCAAAGCTAAACCGCGCAGCACAGCTGATCATCGGAAATAATGCTTCAGATGAACTGATAGCTTTTTTTAACTACCAGTTCGCCCGAACTGGTAGCTTTTTTTTTTTACTACTGATTCACTCGAACCGGTATTTTTTATCACTACCGATTCGCCCGAACCGGAGCGAACCGGTAGCATTTCAACCTCTCCCTGCCTCAACCTCTCTCAAAAAAAAAAAAAATGATGCAAAGGACCAGCTGTCTGCAAGGAGTATAAATCCTTCCCTTCCCCACCATCTGGTCAGAGTTGAAGAAGCTTCTTGGACGAGAAGTGAAACCTCTTCAAAAGAAAAAAAAAAGGAAGTCCAGTTTCCTCTTGAAAGAAAAAGAAAAAGCACTTTGGGGATTCTTGTGCTTCAGATCACGGATTTTTCCGGAGTACCCAAGGAGATATCCCCCGGATGCGACCCGTCTTCTGAAGAGAGACACTCCCCACCCCTCCTCTCCCTCTGTCTCCTTAATGCTTTGCAAATCCAATTGCACGGAGGACAGAACTATTAACAACCGAGGAACTTGGGCGTCCTGCAAGCTTGATGGATGCCAGCAAAGTTATTTGCCTAGTGACAAGTCGCTAAACATGAGCAAACAGTGTCCAGGACAGCCAGTAATTAATTTAAAAGAGCTAACAGGAGATTAAAAGGAACTTATCTCCAGGCTGGAAGTACGGGGGAATGAGCTGCTTCCCATAAAAGCTTCATTAGCCCACTCTCTCCTATCACTAAAGGCACTTTGCTCACAGTTCAAAAGGGCAGGTGAACAGAAACCTAAAACGGAGAGACGTGGTTATGGGTAGGAGTGTGTGTGTACAAGTAGTTTGCGGAATAACAGAGTGGGAAGGGACCTTGGAGGTCCTCTAGTCTGACCCCCTAAAAACCCTATACTATCTCAGACAAGTGGCTGTCCAGTCTCTTCTTTAAAACCTCCAGTGATGGAGCATTCTCAACTTCTGGTGGCAAGCTGTTCCACTGGTTAATCGTCCTCACTGTTAGGAAGTTTTTCCTTAATTGCAGGTTGCTTCTCTCCTTGAATAGTTTCCATCCGTTGCTTCTTTTTTTCCTTCCTTCCTTCCCTCTTTCCTCCCTCCCTCCTTTTCTCCTTCTTTCCTTCTTTCCAGGGGTGAAATCCAGCAGGTTCTGACAGGTTCTGGAGAACCGGTAGCGGAAATTTTGAGTAGTTACGGAGAACTAGCAAATACCACCTCTGGCTGGCCCCAGAGTTTATTTGTGGGAGTGGGGATTTTGCAGTATCCTTTCCCTGGAGTGGGGAGGGAATGGGGATTTTGCAGTATCCTTCCCCTGCTACGCCCACCAAGCCACGCCCTCAGAACCGGTAGTAAAAGTTTTTGAATTTCACCACTGCTTCTTCCTTCCTTCCTTCCTTCCTTCCTTCCTTCCTTCCTTCCTTCCTTCCTTCCTCCCTTCCTCCCTTCCTCCCTTCCTCCCTTCCTCCCTTCCTCCCTTCCTCCTTCCTTCCCCTTCCCTCTTTCCTTCTCCTTCCATCTTCTCCTTCCCATATCCATCCTTCCTTCCTTCCCTTCCCTTCCCTTCCCTATTCCCTTCTCCTTCCATCTTCTTCCCATATCCATTCATCCTTCCTTCCTTCCTCCCTCCCTCCTTCCTTCCTTCTTTCCTTCCTTCCTTCCTTCCTTCCTTCCTTCCTTCCTTCCTTCCTTCCTTCCTTCCTTCCCTTCCCTCTTTCATTCTCCTTCCATCTTCTCCTTCCCATATCCTTCCTTCCTTCCTTCCTTCCTTCCTTCCTTCCTTCCTTCCTTCCTTCCTTCCTTCCTTCCTTCCTTCTAGAATCATAGGACTGCAAGGGACCTCAGAGATCTCCTAGTCTAACCCTCTACTCAAGCAGGAGACCTTAGACCATTCCAGACAAGTGGCTGTCCAATCCCTTGTTAACACACAACTTCTGGTGGCAAGCCGTTCCACTGGTCAATTGTCCTCATTGAGGACATTTCTCCTCAATTCCAGGTTTGCTTGTCTCCTTGATCGGTTTCCATCCGTTGCTTCTTCTCCTGCTTTCTGGTGCTTTGGAAAATAAATGGACTTCCTCCTCTTTGTGGCAACCCCTCAAATACCAGAAGACTCCTATCATGTCACCCCCTAATCTTTCTTATCACGAGACTAGACATCTCCAATCCGTGCAACCGTTCCTCGTGTGTTTTAGCCTTAAAATCACAGTCGAATCCGAAATTTCCATTGCTAAGCGAGACAGATCAATGAGTTTGGTCCTATTTGACGAGTTTTTTTGGCCAGAATTGTAAAGAGCCTTGGTGGTGCAAGAGATTAAAGTGGTGTTAAATGACAACCAGCTGCCTGCAATTACTGAGAGTTCGAATCTCACCAGGCTCCAGGTCAACTCAGCCTTCCATCCTTTCTAAGGTGGGTCAATTGAGGACCCAGTTTGTGGGGGCAATAAGCTGACTTCGTATAAAATATACAAAAGTATGAAGGCGATTGCTTAACGCATTGTAAGCCACCCTGAGTCTCCGGAGAAGGGTGGCATATTAATCAAATTTTTAAAAAAAGAAGAAAAAAAGAAAGAAGGAAAGAAAGAAAGAGAAAGAAAGAAAGAAGGAAGGAAAGAAAGAAAGAAAGAAAAGAAAGAGGAAGGAAGGAAGGAAGGAAGGAAGGAAGGAAGGAAGGAAGGAAGGAAGGAAGGAAGGAAGGAAGGAAGGAAGGAAGGAAGGAAGGAAGGAAGGAAGAACATTCAGCTGTCTGCAATTATTGCAAGTTCGAGGCTCCAGGTTGACTCAGCCTTCCATCCTTTCTAAGGTGGGTCAATTGAGGACCCAGTTTGTGGGGGCAATAAGCTGACTTTGTATAAATATATACAGAAGTATGAAGGCTATTGCTTAACTCATTGTAAGCCGCCCTGAGTCTCCGAAGAAGGGCGGCATATAAATCAAATAAATCAAATAAATAAATAAATAAATAAATAAATAAATAAATAAATAAATAAATAAATAAATAAATAAATAAATAAATAAATAAATAAACAAACAAACAAACAAACAAACAAACAAATAAATAAATAAATTGAACCACTGCAATTGTTAACACAGCAACGCGTTGGTTAAATGAAGCTGGTTTTCCCCAAGATCATGAACTCTTGCTTGAACCGAGCCTCTGGAATTTATTGCCTAGACTTTTGTTAAGGGTGATGGAGAGGAAGTGTCGGCATCTTCGCATGGGGGCATTTGGGTGGCCTGTTTGCATGTGCCATAAGGAGCAAAGTATTAATCAGGATGGGCGCATAAGGACTGTGTCTGCGTGTGCGCACAGGAATACTGGGAAGTTCAGAGCGAGCTGCACACCTTCCCTCTAGGATCTGGGAGATGGGGAGGAGGAGGGGAGGAGAGGGAGGAGGAACGACTCTGGACCAATCACCAGGAGACGGTGAGTTCTAGTCCCGCCTTAGGCATGAAAGCTCACTGGGTGACTTTGGACCAATCACCAGGAGACGATGAGTTTTAGTTCCACCTTAGGCATGAAAGGGTGACTTTGGACCCATTACCAGGAGTTGGTGAGTTCTAGTCCCACCTTAGGCACAAAAGCCGACTGGGAGACTTTGGGCCAATCACCAGGAGACAGAGAGTTCTAGTTCCACCTTAGGCATGAAAAGGTGACTTTGGACAAATTACCAGGAGTTGGGGAGTTCTAGTCCCACCTTAGGCACGAAAGCCGACTGGGAGACTTTGGGCCAATCACCAGGAGACAGGGAGTTCTAGTTCCACCTTAGGCATGAAAAGGTGACTTTGGACCCATTACCAGGAGTTGGGGAGTTCTAGTCCCGCCTTAGGCATGAAAGCCGACTGGGAGACTTTGGGCCAATCACCAGGAGACAGAGAGTTCTAGTTCCACCTTAGGCATGAAAAGGTGACTTTGGATCCATTACCAGGAGTTGGGGAGTTCTAGTCCCACCTTAGGCATGAAAGCCGACTGGGTGACTTTGAACCAATCACCAGGAGACGGTGAGTTCTAGTCCCGCCTTAGACATGAAAGCTCACTGGTGACTTTGGGCCAATCACCAGGAGACGATGAGTTCTAGTCCCGCCTTAGACATGAAAGCCAGCTGAATAACATGGGCCAATCACTAGGGGGCAGAGAGTTCTAGCTCCGCCTTAGGCACAAAAGCCAACTGCTTGGATTTGAGTCAGTCCCTGTCTCTCAACCCACCTACCAGCGTTGTTATTATGGGGAAAATAGAAGGAATAAGTTGTGTTGGTTATGATAGGTGATTTGAGTTGTTTATAAAAATAAAGGCCGGATACCAGAGAAACTCATCAAAGAGACAAGCAACCCAAGAATTAAGGAGAAATTTCCTGACAGGGAGAACAATTAACCAGTGGAACGACTTGCCACCAGAAGTTGCAAACGCTCTGACACTGGAAGTTTTTAAGAAGATGTTGGATAACCATTTGTCGAAAGTGGTGTAGGGTTTCCTGCCTAAGCAGGGGGTTGGACTAGAAGACCTCAAAGTTCCTTTCCAACTCTGCCCCTGTTACTATAACCAAATAAATAAATATTGGCTTCCATCCAATCTCGGATCCCAGAAGGAGACAACCTCGGTTAAAGAACGGCATCCAATGGGAGGCCAACCCTGGGAACGGCGGCGAGGTCAAAAAAGTCGAGAGGGAGGAGCTTCCGTGGCACACCCGTGTCTCCCCTCTAGATGACCTTGAGGAGCCCTCAAAGCCAACTCACCTGAGTAGTCCTCGCCTCTCCCACCCCCCTCCCCACAAACACTTCGCAGCTGAACACGACACAATCCTGCCCAACTCTCAAACTCCGAAGGCATTTATATTTTGTTGGTCTATTGTGATGGAAATTTCCATAATCATGTCCTCTTCATCCCGGAGGCCTAACCTTCGCAAATTTTGTACTTCCCGGATTTTTGTCTTGCCGGATTTTCGGCAATCAGCGAGGAGGCCGCGAAGAATAGAGTGCAAAAGCTGCGGGGCCCGGCATGAAAGCCGGAGAGGACAATGGGGCTGAAAGAGATCCAGGCGAATGACGTCCGTCAAGTGGGAAGAAATATGCATATGAATGAGCCCATAACATAAATAAAGGCTGCTCAGCTGACTTTGCAAGGAGGAGCAATTAAACTCAGAAAGATTGGGGAAAAGGGGAGAAGTTTCCATAACTCAAAAGATGGGGGGGAAAGGAGACATTTTAATCCATCGGGAAAGGAGGGTTTTTTTCCCCCACTGGGTTCAAATAATGCAGAAGGGCAAATTCTTCAGCTCGGTCACTTTTTCCCGCCGGGTTCAAATAATTCTTCAGCTGGGTCAGAGCTCCAAATGCAGGCAGTTCTCCACTTATGACTGTTCATTTAGTGACAGTTACAGGGATGACGCTGAAAAAAAAATTGATTTCCGGCTGTTATTCACACTTACAACCGTTGCAGCATTCCCCCGCGGCCACCTGATCAAAAATTCGGACGCTCGGCA
>JAWJVD010000267.1:67500-122053 GCA_038048745.1 Coluber constrictor foxii
TCTAGTCCCACCATTGGCATGAAAGCTGGCAGAGTAGCTTTGGGCCAATCACCAGGAAACAGTGAGTTCTAGTTCTGCCTTAGGCATGAAAGTTGGCTGGGTGACTTTGGGCCAATCACCAGGAGACAGTGAGTTCTAGTTCTGCCTTAGGCATGAAAGTTGGCTGGATGACTTTGGGTTAATCACCAGGAGACAGTGAGTTCTAGTCCCACCATTGGCACAAAAGCTGGTTCAGTGGCTTTGGGCCAATCACCAGGAGATGGTGAGTTCTAGTCCTGCGTTAGGCACAAGAGTCAGCTGGGTGACCTTTTGCCAATCACCAGGAGATGGGGAGTTCTAGTCCCACTTTAGGCATGTAAGTCAGCTGGGTGATCTTGGGCCAATTATCCACTGTAACTTCAAACAGTCATGAAACAAATGGTTTTGCAGCTTGACTTTAGATCAGTTTATATCCTGGGATGAAACTTCTAACATCATCAAACATCCACTTCTGCCTATCCCAAGGCCCTCGGCACGGACTCAAAAGGTGGATAAAAATGACAGACCTCCAACATCCCTTTCAACTCTTATTATTCTAAATTCTAAACACATGGCTGACAATGCATTGACCCACAATACGCCAGCAATTCTTCTGCGTGAAATGCTTAACTAGACACCTGCAGAAGATTTATAGAGCTTAAAGAACCAAAACTGTATTTTTATTGTAGTTTTAGTCTGATAAATCTACTGGAATAAAGCCCAGGAAGGGAAAGCTTAGCTAACTTTTAGCTTCCTTACCTTCCAACAAAGAAATTCTGATTTTCTTCTTCCCCTTCGCGGTATAAATAGAAATGCAATCGACATTTATTTTTACTGCCTCATCACAAGAGATTCAGCATTTCCCTCCTATTGTTTTGGACAACTTGAACATTTGAAATGCCGCTTCTCCGTTTGAATCTGCATTTTGAGTTTTGCTCGCTCTCTCTCTCTCTCTCTCTCTCTCTCTCTCTCTCTCTCTCTCTCTCTCTCTTTTTCTTTTTTCTTTTTTCCCAGTTGATCAGACAGGCAAAACCAGTTTGCATCCAAAGAGGAGCTTCGAAACAAACGGTCTTGAGATCTACACGTCGCCTAAAGCGAAAGCGAAGAAAAGCTATAGGAAAAATGTTATTAAGCGAGGAAAATTGGAATCTGAACATAAATGTCACATTAAATATGAAGAAGACGGAAGGAGGAGCACAATTTGCAGGGCGTCTGTACGCTGGAAGGGAGACCTCTAAGCAGATTTCAAAAAAATTGAAATTTTTAATCATTTTGTTCCCCAACAGATGGCAGGTGGAATACTCTCTGCCAAGAGATGAAAAATACATAAATCTAGGAATTTTTGCATCTTCACTGTCTGTCTGAATCTCTATCTAATCTCTATCTATCTATCTATCTATCTATCTATCTATCTATCTATCTATCTATCTATCTCTAATCTATCCATCTATCTATCTATATTTGTTTTTGTAGATTTTCACAGGTAGAGGTATGCAAGTTTTGGTGTATTCGGGTCTTTTCCCGTGTAAGATTGAGAGTATCTTGGCGACGTTTCGACGAGGTCCCACTCGTCATCTTCAGGCTGGTGCCTTCGGCTTCGTGCTTGTGCGAGGAAAGGGTGATCGGAGCTGCCGTCTCTCTATACATACTGGTGGGGAGGTGTGGGGGGTTGGCTTTGTTGCTGTGAGCAGGTTGGTTGCCTGTGTTGTTACATCTTGATTAGTTGATGGAGTTGATGTTTGCAGATTAGTCACGCTTTCCTCGCACAAGCACGAAGCCGAAGGCACCAGCCTGAAGATGACGAGTGGGATCTCATCGAAACGTCGCCAAGATACTCTCAATCTTACACGGGAAAAGACCCGAATACACCAAACTACAAAACCTGGCTTAAAGGAAAAACACACATTAAACCTACGAAAAGTAAGAAAATAGACATTGAGCCTTTACAGGGAGGAACATGAGATGTGGGTGTGGCCTACTGATGATGGCTAACAAGCCAGAAACAGCTATTTAGGTCTCCCAGAATGCAGCACAAGATTCTGTTTGCTGCCAGAGTAAAAAGATGGAGAAAGAACCCAGAATGTAGTGAATGTGATTTCGCTCAATTGTAGTTCCAGAAAAATCTTGGCTACGTAGGAAAAACATGGCTTAAAGGAAACACACACACACAGACACACATATATATATCTGTGTGTGTGTATATCTATCTCCCTCTCTCTGTGTGTGTGTGTGTGTGTGTGTGTGTGTGTGTGTGTGTGTGTGTGTGTGTGTGTTTCCTATGTGTTTTAAGTCTCTCACTATGCAGCACAAAATCTGCTGGCTGCCAGAATGAAAAGAAGGGGAAAAAAACCTCAGAAAGTAGTGAATGTGATTTCACTCAATTAGGGTTGCAGGAAAATCTTGGTTACGTAGGAAAAACCTAGCTTAAAGGAAACACACACATAAAACCTACGAAAAGTAAGAAAATAGATATTGTACCTTTACAGGGAGGATACATGAGGTGGGTGTGGCTTACTGATGATGGCTAATGAGCCAGAAATAGCTATATAAGTCTCTCACTATGCAGCACAAAATCTGCTGGCTGCCAGAATGAAAAGAAGGGGGGGAAAAACTCAGAAAGTAGTGAATGTGATTTCACTCAATTAGGGTTGCAGAAAAATCTTGGTTACGTAGGAAAAACCTGGCTTAAAGGAAAAACACAGATAAAACCTACAAAAATAAGAAAATAGATATCTATATCTATCTATCTATCTATCTATCTATCTATCTATCTATCTATCTATCTATCTATCTATCTATCTATCTATCTATCTATCTCAGAGTAGAGATAGATAGATAGATAGATAGATAGATAGATAGATAGATAGATAGATGATAGATAGATAGATAGATAGATAGATCTCTATCTAATCTTTTATCTATTTCTCTATCTATCTCTATCTCTGTCTATCCCTCTCTCTCTTTCTCTATCTATCTATCTATATCTACACACACACTGCTTCCGAGGGCTGAGAGAGAGGGACTGGCCCAAAATCACCTAGCTTGTTTTCATTCCTAACGTGGAATTAAAGTTCACCGTCTCCTGGTGATTGGCCCAAAGTCACCCAGCCAGCTTTCATGTCTAAGGCAGGACTAGAATTCCTTGTCTCCTGGCGATTGGCCCAAAGCCCATACTTACCCAGCCAGCTTTCATACCTAGGGCGGGACTAGAACTCATGATCTAGGGTTTTCTAGCCTGGTGCCTTAACCCCTAGACCAAACTGCCTCTCTGTGGGCTGTGTCCAATACAAGGAACCCTAAACCCAATGATTGAGTTTGTCCAACACTCGCACCCAAGATCATCCGTGGAGGGTGCAAATACAACCATTAACTCTGTAAACAACCTGATGAGAGGACCAAATATACGTTTTGCTGTGCTTTTCCCTAATTAGACAATTAGCTTAGGCTGGTGTTAAATTTTAATTGTTCCTGAAAAGCGATTGAGTATACAGAACATTCTCAGTTTACGACCACAATTGAGCTCCAATTGTTTGAAGTTAGAACGGGACTGAAAAAGAGTGACTTACGACCGTTTTTCACACCTACGACCACTGCAGCATCCCCGTGGTCAGGTGATGGAAATCCAGAGGCTTGGCAACTGGCATGTAGTTACGACGGTTGTGGAGACCCTGGGCTCACGTGATCCCTTTTTGCGACCTTCCCATATGCCAAGTCAATGGGGAAGCTGGATTCGCTTAAAGACCGCATCACTCACTTAAGAACGGCAGTGATTCGCTTAACAACGGTGGCAGGAAAGGTCATACAAATAGGGCAAAACTCACTTTAACCATCCGTCACGCTTAGCAAATGGAAATGTTGGCCTCGGTTGCGGTCGTAAGTCGAGGACCACTGTAGCTGGGCCTCCGGGTCACGATTCTAGCTGCATTTAATGAAGTCCGACTCTGATTTAATTTGTTGAACGTACCAGGCAGACAATGCACAAGAGAGAGAGAGAGAGAGAGAAGGGGTAGTAGGAAGAATGAGAGGCAGCCCAGGCCTGGTGCAAGATTAACGCAGAGCAAACACAAGCTGGATAAACAAACCCATCAAAGGCATATAAAGCCTTAAAGAGAGGCACGCTAATTAAACATATAATAAAACTCGATATTCACACTGGAGGCACATTTAATGTTCGTGGAAAGGCAGGGATTTTGCTCTGTTCGACTCTGCAGAAAAGGGGTTCACTCCCTCGAATGCAGAGAGGCATTGCTCTGGGGTTCTTGTTCTTTTTTTAAATGCAAAATGTAAATAACATGTATTTTTATGAAATAGCAATAATAAAATGAATTTTATTATTGTGAGCCGCCCTGAGTCCGTTGGAGATAGGGCGGCATATAAGCCAAATAAAATAAAAAATAAATAAAAATAAATAAATAAAAATCAAGGCACGGAAAGGGACAGAAAAGCCTGGGGCCCAATCCCTGAGGTTAAAATTGTTATCAGGATTCTGGGTTTGCTTTTAAATGGATTGGTCTGCTTTTAGCCAAGCTTACAGGTGCTTAATTTGTTTTTCTAACCATCCGAATGATAGATGGTCGTAAATGATAGAAAAAGTGTCAACAATGGGGTAACCATATGGTAAGAGGTTAATTTACATGCACAACGGATGCAAAAGAAAAGTAGAACTCGTTTTTTTAATAGTTTTCTTTCGTTTCCCAACTTTTGGGTTTTTTTCCTATTTTTTTCCTTTTTCTTCCTACTTTCATCTAAATATTCGTTCGAGTTAGTTTTAATTTTTATCTGAAATTTTTACTAAAGAGATAGATAGATGATAGATAGATGATAGATAGATAGATAGATAGATAGATAGATAGATAGATAGATAGATAGATAGATAGATAGACAGACAGACAGACACATCTGTCTGTAGGTACGTAGATAGGTAGACACCTGTCTGTCTGTAGGTACGTAGATAGGTAGACAGAGATAGATAGATAGATGATAGATAGATAGATAGATAGATAGATAGATAGATAGACAGAGAGAGAGAGAGAGAGAGAGATGAGAGATATGATAGAGATAGATATGAGAGAAAGAGAGAGAGAGAGAGAGAGAGATACTGTAGATGATAGATGATAGAGAGAGATGATAAGATAGATAGATAGATAGATAGATAGATAGATAGATAGATAGATAGATAGATAGATAGAGATAGATAGATAGATAGATAGATAGATAGATAAGAGATATGATAGTGATAGATAGATAGATAGATAGATAGATAGATAGATAGATAGATAGATAGATAGATAGATGAGAGATATGATAGAGATATGATAGAGATAGATGATAGATAGAGATAGATAGATAGATAGATAGATAGATAGATAGATAGATAGATAGATAGATAGATAGATAGATAGATAGATATAGGTACGTAGATAGGTAGACAGAGAGAGAGAGAGATACTGTAGATGATAGATGATAGAGAGATGATAGATATAAATAGATAGATAGATAGATAGATAGATAGATAGATAGATAGATAGATAGATAGATAGATAGATAGATAGATAGATAAATAGATAGATGATAGATGAGCCTGGATAGTTCTGCAGACTAAAGCACCATAATTAACATCCAGCTGTCTGCAATTACTCCATGTGCGAATCTCACCAGGCTCAAGGTTGACTCAGCCTTCCATCCTTCCTAAGGTAGATCAATTGAGGACCCAGTTTGTGGGGGCAATAAGCTGACTTTGTATAAAATATATAAAAGTATGAAGGCTCTTGCTTAACGCATTATAAGCTGCCCTGAGTCTCCGGAGAAGGGCGGCATATAAATCAAATTTAAAAAAAAAAGATGATAGAGATAGATAGATAGATAGATAGGCAGACAGACAGACACATAGACAGACAGATAGATAGATGAGAGAGAAAGATGAGAGAAAGATGAGAGAAAGAGAGAGAGAGAAGATATAGATATACTATAGATTACATATACATATACATATATAGACAGTGAGAAGACCTAGAAAAGAGCCAATAGGATTTTAGACTGCTTTGAGTTGATTGACCAGGATACAGAGATATATTGGCTGAGGCATTTGCAGGGGATTTCCTTCCTTCCTTCCTTCCTTCCTTCCTTCCTTCCTTCCTTCCTTCCTTCCTTCCTTCCTTCCTTCCTTCCTTCCTTCCTTCCTTCCTTCCTTTCTTCCTTCTTTCCTTCCTTCCTTCCCACCTCCTTTTCTCCCTCCCTTCCATCTTTCCTTCCTTCCCATCTCCTTAATCCTTTCTTGCCTCCCTCCTTTCCTTCCCACCTCTTTCTCCCAACCCTTTTCCACTTTCCTTCCTATCTCCTTCCTTCATTCCCATCTTCCTCCCTTCCTGCCTCTGTTCCTTCCTTCTCATCTCCTTCTCATCTCCTTTTCTTTCTCCCTCCCTCTCTCCCTTCCTATCTCCTTCTCGTCCTTTCCTCCTTTCCTTCCTTCCCATCTCCTTTTCTTTCTCTTTCCTTTCCATGTTCTTCTCCCCGCCTTCTTTCCTTCCCTTCTTCTCATCCCTTCCTCCGTTCCTCCATCCCTTCCCACCTCCCCCCTCTCTCTCCCCCTGTTCTCATCTCCTTCTCCTTCCCTCTCTTCCTTCCTTCCTCCCCCTTTTCCTTCCATCTTTACGTCCTCCCTCTTTTTCCTTCCTTCCTCCTTTTCCTTCCTTCCTTCCTTCCTCCCTCCCTCCCTTCCCCTTCTGCTCCTTCCCTCCTTCCTTCTTCCCTCCCTCCCTCCCTCCCTTCCCTTCTGCTCTCTCTCTCCTTCCTTCCTTCCTTCCTACCTACCTACCTACCTCATCCCATAGTAGGGAGCTAGCAAATGTCACAACTGACCTCCCACATGATCTTCCCCTGCTCCCAGCTCCCTTCCTATCTCCCAGATCGGCCCGTGGGCCACATGTGGGTGGGCTTCGTGGGAGCTGAAATCCAGCACATCACGAACCCACAAATTAAGATCCCCTTTTGGGGGTTCCAAAGCCTTTTCATAAACCTTCTCAGGAGGCGCTGAAGGGCGAACCGGGGGCGTGAAAGGATTTATTTTATTTTATTTTATTTTGCGTCTGGGGAAGGCGGCGGCTGCTTCTGATCCCCGCTTCTCTCTCCTTGGACCGTCTAATTGGAAATCGCTCTTTTAATTTCATCTCGCCGTCATTTGCAGCCTGCAATTAATGCCCGCGACCCATTAGCTTGGGGAATTGCACGCTGCCTCTCATGAGCCGCGAATTGCGCTCGCCTTGCCTTGCCTTGCCTTGCCTTGCCTTGCACTCCGGAGCGGTGCGCGCCTACTCCGCGCAAAGGCGAGCGCGCGCGCGCGCGCTACTCGCTCGAGCCAAATGGCTCAATTAATCCGGCCCTTTGCATTAGGAGGAATAATAAATATTAACTTTGCGGGAGGGGTTCCACCTCCCCCCCCTGGTCCGTTTTAAAAATGGAAACAGGGCTAATTAATCAGATTAAGCCTCCAAAAGCAATTTCCCTTTTATGAGCTTCCTCTCTGTTTTGCCAGCAATTAACACTGATGACTCGAGCGAGCGAGCGGCCGGCCGGCCTTGGAAACGATTCGGGGGGGGGGAGGAAGAGGAGGAGGAGGAGGAGGAGATGGCAGGAGTGCCCTGGTGGGTTTAATGGAGCTGTAATGGGGATGAACTAATCGTGTTTGCCCTCGGTTGGGTAATTATTTGAAAGCTTTTGGAAAAACATGCTAAAATCTTGACTTCTCTCTCTTCCTTTCTTCCTTCCTTCTTTCCTTCCTTCCTTCCTTCCTTCCTTCCTTCCTTCCTTCCTTCCTTCCTTCCTTCCTTCCTTCCTTCCTTCCTTTCTCTCTCTCTTTCTTGCTCTTTCCCTTTCTTTTTCCTCTTTCTTTCCTTCCTTCTCTCTCTCTCTCTCTCATTTTTCTCATTTTCTCTCTGCCTTTCACTCTCTTTTCCTCTCTTTTCCCTTTCACTTTCTCTCTCTTTCTTCCTTTCACTTTTTCTGTCTTTCCTTCCCTTTTTCTGTCTTTCTTTCCCTTTCTATTTTTCTCTCGTGTTATTTTTCTTTTTTCTCTTTTTCTCTGTGTTTCTATTTGTCTCTCTCCCTTTCTTTTTATTTATCTCCCTTTTTTCTTTATTTCTCTCTTTCTTCCTCTCTTTTACTTTTTCTATCTTTCTCTCTCTGTCTTTTTCTGTCTCTTTCTCTCTCTGTGTCTATTTGTCTCTCTCCCTTTCTCTTTTTCTTTTTCTTTCTCTCCCTTTCTTTCTTTCTGTGTCTTTCTTTTACTGTTTCTATCTTTCTCTCTGTCTCTTTCTCTTTCTGTCTCTTTCTCTTTGTTTCTATTTATCTCTGCCTCTTTCTTTTTCTTTCTCCCTTTTCTCTCTTCCTGTCTCTTTTTTTCTCTCTGTCTCTTTCTCTCTGTCTTTCTCTGTCTTTCACTTTTTCTATCTTTCTCTCTTTCTCCCTTACTCTCTATTCTTCTCACACTATTTCTTTCTCTTTTTCTCGTTCTGTCTTTTTCTGTCTTTCTATTTATCTCTCTCTTTTTATCTCTTTCTTCTCTCCCTTCCTTCCTTCCTTTCTTCCTTCCTTACTTCCTGAACTAAATTCCTGATCAGACTCTGCCTTTGCCTCCATCCTGACCATTCTCCATTCTCAGCAGCTGCCTTGCAAATATTAAAATAATGGGGGTGACGCCATGAACAGAAACTCCATCCTGTTTTCCTGCCAACCATTATGGGAATGGTTTATTGGAACTCAACTGGGTTATGATTATCTTGTCTGAGGTCTTGTATGAATCCTAAACACATGGCTCTCATCAGTTTGTCTGAGGCAAATTGTAGCTATTATTCCAATTTATAATAGGAACAAGAAAATTGATGTTAAATTATTCTAATTCTATGTTCTTATGGCATGTTTAATCAAGGCAGTTTATTCTATGGCTGCTCCCCGCATTACAGGACAAGTGTGGGTTGTGTTAACCTGGCTTACGTCCTTTATAAACCCGGATGGAACACAAACCCAGATTGATGAATTAACTTAAAGGTCAAAGTATGGTACAAACCCAGAAAAATCAGTGAACGGCGAACTGGGGTTCAACATGCTGTGTGAATGTAGCCATTCAGTCACCAGTGGGAAAACCTCCGGAAATTAGCTATTTCCCTAAATCTTCTAGCAGAAATGAAGCAAGACTGATTTAAAAATTAGACTTTTGGGGGCTCAGAGGAGGCTTTAACTGCCCCACCAACAATGAATTAGAGGAACGGCTTCCCTCCAGAAGTTGTGAAAGCTTCAACACTGGAAGTTCTTAAGAAGAGACAGGACAGCCACTTGTCTGAAATGGAACAGGGTTTCCTGTCTAAACAGAGGGTTACAATGCATTAAGCAATAGCCTTCATACTTTTGTATATATCTGCTTAGTAGGGCTTTCGCCCCCCCCCCCAAGCGGTGTTCTTTTTTATACAAAGTCAGCTTATTGCCCCCACAATCCGGGTCCTCATTTTACCTACCTCGAAAGGATGGAAGGCTGAGTCAACCTTGAGCCTGGTGAGATTCGAACTCACAGAAATTGCAGGCAGCTGGCAACTAAGTGCTATTTTAACAGCACTTAGTCCACTGCGCCACCAGGCTCTTAAAATAGAATAGAATAGAATAGAATAGAATAGAATAGAATAGAATAGAATAGAATAGAATAGAATAGAATAGAATAGAATAGAATAGAATAGAATAGAATAGAATAGAATAGAATAACAAGAGTTGGAAGGGATCCTGGAGGTCTTCTAGTCCAACCCCCTGCTTAGGCAGGAAACCCTACACCACTTCAGACAAATGGCCATCCAATCACTGGAGGCTTTTAAGCACCCTCAACTTCTGGAGGCAAGCTGTTCCACTGATTCATTGTGCTCACTGTCAGGAAATTTCTCCTTAGTTCTAAGTTGCTTCTCTCCTTGATGAGTTTCCACCCGTTGCTCCTTGTCCTGCCCTCAGGTGCTTATAATAAAGCATGTTTCATTTCGGCTGCCTGCATTAGTCTTTCCTTGACATAACGCATTTCCAACTTGCACGCAAGCTTTGCTCTGCATATTTATGACACCAAGGTGTTTTTTTTCCCCTCTCCTTTGGTGCCTTTGTGTATACATATTTACAATATATATATATATATTGTAAATGACTCCGTAATCAGAGAGCCCTCTTAAGGCCCCATTTGGCCCGAAGGATGGTTACGACAGTCCCCTAAACTGTAATTTAAAACTTGATGCATCGAAAAGAAAATACAAAGGAGGGGGAATGGATGGATGGAAGAACAGAATTCCCGTCGGAAATATTATTTGGCTGTTTTTTAACTCCAGCTCCAAGATGAGAGAGGTCCATGAATCCTCAGCCGTCACTAAATGCAGGGGGAGGTTTTCATCACAAACTCAAATGAATTTAATGAAAAAGAAGGACTGGGGGGGAGGGGACAGGATAGCAGTCTTCCAGTATTTGAGGGACTGCCCCAAAAAAGAGGGGGTCAAGCTACTTTCTAAAGCCCCCGAAAGCCAGACAAGGAATAATGGATGGCAGCTGATCCAGGAGAGATTCAACCTGGAAATAAGGAGAAATGTCCTGACAATTACAACAATTTTAATCAGTGGAACTGCTTGCCACAAGAAGTTGCAGGTGCTCCATCAGTGGAAGTTTGTAAGGAGAGATTGGACAATCATTTGTCTGACATGGCATAGGGTTTTCCCGCCTGAGCAAGGGGCTGGATTAGAAGACCTCAAAGGCCCCTTCCAACTCTTGTCAACTCTATATTTTGAATGCTCAGCTACACCGGGAACTCTGGGAGTTGAAGTCCACAAGTCTTAAAGTTGCCAAGATTGGAGAGCCCTGCGTTAAAGAAAAATTGCAGGTCTAGAAAGGATGATGAAAGAGCAGTGAGAGACCCCAGGAGCGGGCCAAGATCGCCGCAGAAAAAAACTGCACACTTTGTGATGATTTTAATTTCAGGAAAGAAATACATGGAGGAAGTTGGACGGAGGGCCGCATCCTAATGTAAAGTTAAGAAAGTTTAGCGGCGAAAGCGACAGGCAAGAAACTAGGAGATGGTGAGTTCTAGTTTTGCTGTGGGGGCGACTTTGGGCCAATCATCAAGGGAGGGTGAATTCCAGTCCCACTTTATGAGTTTCATGCTTAAGGCGGGACTAGAACTCACCGTCTCCTGGCGATTGGCCTAAAGTCACCCAGCCAGCTTTCACATCTAAGGTGGGACTAGAACTCACCATCTCCTGGTGATTGGCCTAAAGTCACCTGGCCAGCTTTCACATCTAAGGTGGGACTAGAACTCACCATCTCCTGGTGATTGGCCTAAAGTCACCTGGCCAGCTTTCACATCTAAGGTGGGACTAGAACTCACCATCTCCTGGTGATTGGCCTAAAGTCACCCGGCCAGCTTTCACATCTAAGGTGGGACTAGAACTCACCATCTCCTGGTGATTGGCCTAAAGTCACCCGGCCAGCTTTCACATCTAAGGTGGGACTAGAACTCACCATCTCCTGGTGATTGGCCTAAAGTCACCTGGCCAGCTTTCACATCTAAGGTGGGACTAGAACTCACCATCTCCTGGTGATTGGCCTAAAGTCACCTGGCCAGCTTTCACATCTAAGGTGGGACTAGAACTCACCATCTCCTGGTGATTGGCCCAAAGTCACCTGGCCAGCTTTCACATCTAAGGTGGGACTAGAACTCACCATCTCCTGGTGATTGGCCTAAAGTCACCTGGCCAGCTTTCACATCTAAGGTGGGACTAGAACTCACCATCTCCTGGTGATTGGCCCAAAGTCACCTGGCCAGTTTTCACATCTAAGGTGGGACTAGAACTCACCATCTCCTGGTGATTGGCCTAAAGTCACCTGGCCAGCTTTCACATCTAAGGTGGGACTAGAACTCACCATCTCCTGGTGATTGGCCCAAAGTCACCTGGCCAGCTTTCACATCTAAGGTGGGACTAGAACTCACCATCTCCTGGTGATTGGCCCAAAGTCACCTGGCCAGTTTTCACATCTAAGGTGGGACTAGAACTCACCATCTCCTGGTGATTGGCCTAAAGTCACCCGGCCAGTTTTCACATCTAAGGTGGGACTAGAACTCACCATCTCCTGGTGATTGGCCTAAAGTCACCTGGCCAGCTTTCACATCTAAGGTGGGACTAGAACTCACCATCTCCTGGTGATTGGCCCAAAGTCACCTGGCCAGTTTTCACATCTAAGGTGGGACTAGAACTCACCATCTCCTGGTGATTGGCCTAAAGTCACCCGGCCAGTTTTCACATCTAAGGTGGGACTAGAACTCACCATCTCCTGGTGATTGGCCTAAAGTCACCTGGCCAGCTTTCACATCTAAGGTGGGACTAGAACTCACCATCTCCTGGTGATTGGCCCAAAGTCACCTGGCCAGTTTTCACATCTAAGGTGGGACTAGAACTCACCATCTCCTGGTGATTGGCCTAAAGTCACCCAGCTGGCTTTCAAGCCTTAAGGAGGGACTAGAACTCACTGTCTACTGGTGATCGTCCCAAAGTCACCCAACTTTTTTTCATGCCAAACACAGGACTAGAACTCACCCTGTCCTGCTTTCTGGTGTCTTAACCACCAGGCCAAACTGCCTCTTACATCTAATAGTATTTGGGGTGTCACCCAAAGATGCCTTCTCCCTTTGCCCCCTCAAGGCTCTCCATTTCAAGGCAGGCGCTAGACCAGGGCAAAGCATACAACAAGACAACTGTTGTGTTATCGCAATTGAGTTGTAGCTTTGTGGGGGAGGGGGGTGAAGGGAAACCAAACCCTGCCCGTTAACCCCAAATAACGCTCCTGCCACCGTACAGTCTTTTGAGCAAGAGACAGCTGATTTTATTGTTTTAGTTTTTCACCTTGTCGATGACCGTCTGGCACGCAAGGAGGATTGAGTTGAAAAGTATACCTAGTCCCTTTGTGGACTCTTCTTCTGCACCTGGGATTCCTTACTTAAGGCATTTGGGAAGGGGAGACCTAACTTCACTCAACGTTCTCGGACAAAATGTTGGTTTTCAGTTTGTTTTCCCTCTCGGACATTATAACCGCTAAGCCGTGTTTGACGTAACTCCGGAAGAGAAGGGAACAGTTTTTCAAGTAAGGTTCTAAGTCAGCTTCGGGATGCTTCTCCTTGAATTCGTGGAGATCTTCCAGGCCTGCCCTGGCGGTGTCCTTGGAGCTGATCTTCTTGAAAATCTCAGCCAACGTTTGGTTGACTTCATCCTGGGCTAGAGAAGAAGAGCCTGACTCTATGTCCGTGCCAGGCTGTCCCTCAAAGTGGCTGAGAACTTTCCTGAGGTTGGCTTCCAAATCGGAGTCTCCCCTGTCTTCGATCAGCGTGAGATGATCCAAGATCTCCTCACCCTTCAACTTGCAAAGGGTGTGCAGAAGAATTTTCAGGGCCCGCAGTGGATAATTACTCTGATATTGCTTTAATTTCTCCTTGGGCAGGACCTTCATAAATAGGTGGACATCCAGCAGGATCTGGTCTAGGTAGATGCTGTCAATGGTCTGAGGAAGCCTCTTGGCCGTTTTCCACAAGCACTTGGCCACCATTTCTGAAAAAGCAAAGAGGTTGGCCGAGGCGGTCATGCTTTCCTCAAGAAGCAGAAGCAAAGAACTAAGAATTCTCGTCTGGTTGGACTTCTCCAGAACCTTCATTACCACCAGTTTAGTGGATTGCTCTTCTGGAAGTTCTTCTACTGGAGAATCCAACAAGAAGCTGATGAGACAACTGATGAGGTCCTTCAGCACTCCAGCGGATGCTTCCTGGGCCAAGATGTCTACCTGGAAGAGGGACACAAGGTTGCAAGTGATGGAGTGATAAAACTCGACCACCTGTTCGTTCCGTGCTTCTTCTTCTGCCGTGACATGGAGACGGTGGATGAACTTCATCTGCCGGAGGGTGGCTATCAGAAACGGGTTGATGTGGCCAGACATGAGTTCCACGTTATCCTCCTGCTCCAGAATCTCCTGAATCTGGACTAAGGCCTCCGTGCTTGTGACAATGCTACCACTAGCCACGTGGCAAATTATCATATTGACATTAGGTGAGACCCTACTCTCAGCCCGAAGCTCCATATTCATCCCCGGTGGGTCTCCAACTGCTGGTTTGGGATTTGGGGAGGTGTCCACCTGGTTGATGTTCTCCTGCTCTTGGACAGAATCTGAATAGTCCTCTTCGATCTGGTTTCCAGTTGTGATGTTCTGCCTGGAAACTTCTACATAAGACTTGGAGAGTTGTGTTTTCATTTTTTCCTCTCGGAGAGCCATCGCTCCTGCCTCCCTGATGCTCTCCTCCAAAAGGCTCATATGTTTCTCTGAGATATTCCCAATGACCCGAAATGTTTCTACTCCAAACACATCCCGAGCAGTTGCGATGACCTTCAGAGCAGCTGTATGGACCGCATTGTTGTAATCACCGGTCAAGACAAGGAGTGTTTTCAGAATTTTGCTGGGGTTTGGCTGGCAGACCTCTGGACCGTATTTCTTAAGCATCCATCCCAACTCTTTCAAACACCCTACCCGTTGGTTGGTGTTCTTGGCCTGGGCTCCTTCGAGAAGAAAAGAAAACGTCTTGAAGGACGGATAGATGAAGAACATCTGCTTCACAATTGCCCGGACTTCTTTAAGGATGGATTCCTTGGTTCCTCCCAGCTTCAAGAGAAGGTAGGGCAGAAAAGAGGACACCTCGTTATCTGTCAGCTGGTACTTCTCCTCCATGAGCAGATGGAAGAGTCTTTGAAGGTACTCCAGAGTCTTCATGAGGACCCAAGTGTTGGTGTCAAACAACCGAAGGCTGAGCCATTTCAAGATGAGGTCCAAGCAGCTGAGGACCCCATCTTTCTCAATCTCCAAGTGCTTGGACATCACCGCCAATGCTTTGATGTGGTGCTGAAAGTTGGAATGAAACATCTCCTCTTGCAGCCAGTTGGAGAGACAACCGGACATCTGAGCTTTGAGCTGCTCGATATATTTGCTGCTTGGGGTGCTGAAGTTCCATCTGAGGACTTTCAAAGCCTTCTCCTCCTTGGCCCTTTGCTCTTTGCCTTTGGGGATAATCATAAAGATGGGGCCTAGTTTGCTGGGACCTTCTTTTAAGGCGATTTTGGTTGAGGACTTTATGGCTGGGCATCGCTTCGTTTTGGGAACGGTTCCTTCTGAGATGGCTTTTCGGACATCCATGCTCAACTCGTTGGACCCAACATTTTCAGTCGAGGAGGAAGGGGCGGGCAGGCATGGTGGAGGAGGAGCCACGTCTGATCTGGACCAATTCTTGCCTCGTGGGAGCTTGGACAGGGTCCTTGACAAGCTAACGGTGGCTTTGGAAGATCTGCTTTCTTTGACTCTTTCCAGGAGAAGGAGGACCTGTTCCCGGGAAGCTGGCTTCAGCTTGCTGGTAGCTTCACACATCTTCTCAACACCAAGATGAAGAAGGAAAAATGGCAGGGCCTCCTGGGCGGCTGTGCGAGTTTCCTCGTGCGAATTCTCCAAGGCCGAATAGAGGTGAGGAACGCAACGAAGAAGGTCTGCAGAAGCCGAGTTAGAAGACGGCAGCTTCTCCGCCAGCCAGCCCAGGAAGCCCTGTCTGGGGGACACCATGTCCTTCTTCAGATCCGTGAAGAGCTCATCTCCTTCCAGCCATTCCTTCATGCCGGTCTGCTCAGCCCAAGCCTCGATGGTGGTAAGAGCCATGGGCCTCAAGCTACTTTTGCTATCTTTGAGAACCGCCAGGATGGACATTCCCAGGGTCTTGACGTGATGCTTCAACCCCGGACCCATGGCCTTGGCGAGCTGCTGCAAGACAACCAAGGTCTGCTTCACCAGAGCTTTGTTGGAGTCATGCAGGCATGCTTTCAAGGCCAGTGGGAGATCTCCCAGGTTGGGCTGGATGGACGTGATGTCGCTGAGGATCTTGGAGATTTCCTCCAGCCCTTCCTTCCGCACCTTCCAGCTGGGGTCCTGCATTTTGGACATCAGCTCTACGGAGATCTTCTGTCTGAGGTCCACCGTGTTCTTCTTCCAGTAGGGTTGTGCGTCTCCTCCCTGCTGCTCATTGGCTGAGTTTCGACAGAACCTGCAACGGCCTCGGATTTGAGGCGGGGGGCTTTGGCCACTCAGCTGTTCGAATCTGGCGTCTATCTGGGCCAGAACAAGGGGTCTTTCATTCTCAAAGAAGACCCTCAGAGGGTTCCCCACGTAGAGGAAGATCACGCCGAGGAGGTTGAAAGCAGAGGTCCTCACGTCCGGATGGGCCGCGGACAAAGAAATCTTAATGTAGCCGACAAACATTTTAGCTTCCAGGCCATCAAAGCCAAAATCTCGGATGGCTTCGGAGAGCCAGTTCAGAGTTTCTGCATGAGTTCTGGGGCTGTCTTGCAAGAAAGCGGCTTCG
Organism: Coluber constrictor foxii; assembly: GCA_038048745.1. Taxonomy (NCBI): domain Eukaryota; kingdom Metazoa; phylum Chordata; class Lepidosauria; order Squamata; family Colubridae; genus Coluber; species Coluber constrictor. The sequence goes on from JAWJVD010000267.1 coordinate 83,960, forward strand.
GTTACTTTCTCCGCCGTCCACGGCAAACCGCAGGCCTCAGCCACCGCCGTGAGGGCTTCCTTGGTGTCACTGCTGCAAATGACATCGCCGATCTTGTCCACCAGGTTCCCCAAGACGAAGCGAGCGGAAGTTCTGGAGAAGTTCCCTTTCCGGGCGATGAGAGTGACGATGTGGAGCTTCTTCTGCATCACTTGCAGTTTGGTTTCGTTCCAGCCGGGCTCTTTGTGGAGCAGCCTGACCAACGCTTGGCAGGGCACCTGATGGTTCTCCATCTCTTCTACGGCTTTCTCCAGCGCCTCGAGGCAGGAGATGCGCTCTTTCCAGTTGCTGCTGTCCAGATGTTGGAGGCAGGACTCTGGGAGGACTGCGGCCGCTTCCAGCTCACATGATTCTTCTGGCAGTTCCTTCTCTGTCATGTCCTTTGGCATTAGCATCTTGGCCGTCTCTTTGTTCTAGAACCTTGGTTGGCCATGTGCAACATGGCGGCTCAGCCCTCCGTCGGGTGGCGATCAGCTCGGACAGCGCCGAGGACATTCCGAGAAACCAGGTAGATAGCCAAGGTCTCCTTTCTAGGGGAATCTGGCTTGCGACCCCTCCTCACTCTGCCCTCCCCAGAGAGGAGATGGTGGTACCCCACTCTTTGGGGAAGAGGGCCTTCTTAAGCGGCTGCTACTCCGGCTTATCAGTGGTGAGCTTAGCTTGAAGACCCATGGGGGGCCTTTGTGATGTCACGGATGCCACAACAGAGGGAAGAAAGGCTCCAGGAACAAGGAAGATGTCACTGAAAGAGTACAAGGGTCACAATTCAATGTGGAAGATGGGGGAAAGAATCGCGGTGTAGCCATAGTGGAGTTTCGGATGGCTCATCAAAGCGGGAGATGGAATCTTCTTGAGATCTTGATGTTTGCAGATCGGGCCTACCTCAAAGGACATTTTCAAGAGGCAACCGGACTTTCTTGTTTTTCCTTGAAGACGTTTCTCTTATCATCCAAGAAGTTTCTTCAGTTCTGACTAAATGGTGGAGGATTTATATTCCTTGCAGACAGCTGGTCATTTGCATCTTTTGAGAGAGTCATTGAGGCCACTTGGGGGTTTACCTGGCCCTTGCAAGTCATCTGAATGGTGCAAATGGGGTGGAACCTTCTTGGAACTGGTGAAAGGACTGGATTGTAAACAGGAGATATGTTGCGTCCTATCCTGAGGGCCCAAAGAAACCTCCAAGTGGCCTCAACGGCCCTCTGAAAGGATGCAAATGACCAGCTTTGTCTGCAAGGAGTATCAATCCTTCCATTCCCCACCATCCGGTTAGAGCTGAAGAAGCTCCTAGGAGGAGAAGTGAAACGTCTTCAAAGAGAAACAAAGGAAGTCCAGTTGCCTTTTTCACTTTTGGGACAACCATGATCTGAATGACTGAGAAGTTCCATAGGCAGATCTGGCCTGGATGGAGGGAAATAGTAATCAAGTTCGGTGGCTACATTCACACAACATATTCAACCCAGTTATAAACCTATTCTTATTTCTGGGTTTCCACCATCTACCGACTCACAAACTGAAGTGGTAGGCTGTGTTCACACCACATTCCAAGCCACTGTTTCCCAGGTTGAAGATGTGTGGACCTCAACTCCCAGAATCCCCTAGCCAGCATAGAAGCGGAAGTCCACTCGTCTTCCAATTCTCCATTCTGGGAGTTGAAGTCCACAGGTCTTCAACTTGTCCAGTTGAGAAGACTTCACAAAACCACAAGCCATGAAGAATAGTGCAACCAAGCTTAGTATGTTGTGTGAATCTAGCTCAAGATCTTTAACCCAGTTAAGAATGTTGTAAGGCCTCTACATCTCCCCCAAACCCACAACCAAGCCCTTCCTTTCATGTTGGAACTGCAGAACAAGCTTTGATCATCTCCAATGTCTTGATGGACACATCTCAGTAGGTTCCTTAGCAACAGGTCCAATGGGTCTGGATTGTCGAATTGGCTTCCTAATTTGACCTGCAGGTTGGGATTTTCTGATAACCAGATCTGACCCTGCTTAGCTTCCATAATGAGCCAAGGTCACCTAGATCAGGGGTCTCCAACCTTGGCAGCTTTAAGACTTGTGGTCTTCAGCTCCCAGAATTCCTCTGCTGGCTGAGGAATTCTGGGAGCTGAAGTCCACAAGTCGTAAGGTTGCCAAGGTTAGACACTCCTGGTCTAGAGCATTGTTTCTCAACCTTGACAACTTGAAGATGTTCCCAGAATTCCCAAACCAACATGAGAAATTCTGGGAGTTGAAGTCCACCCATCTTCAAGCTGCCAAAGTTGAGAAGCAATGATCTAGATCTTCTTCCTTCTGTGATTCTGAAACCCAAATTAAGGTCTACCAACAAATTCAAAAGAAACCCCCAAATTTCTCCCGGTTGTTGCATCTAGGACTTGTGTTGGCTTCTTGGGTGTCTTATGGGCACCCAAAGTCAAGATGACAACCACAATGGTCCCAATCGAAGCTGCACCATTCATGGAAGGAGCTTCCATCACACTATTGTGGCCCCCCATCTTGACTTTTTTGACTTTATCGGCCGACAATCCTGAGACAAAGAAAGAACCATCCCTTTCCGTCGGTTTGCTTTGAAACTCAGCTCTTTCAGGCCTTCTTATTTTATTTTATTTTTTTATTTTAAGGGCTGGGAGTTTCAGATCAGCCCCATGGCATCATGGGGGATGAGTGCAGAGGGAGAAATATCCTGCTTTTTTCCCCTACTCCTAATTCTCCTCCCCTTTGTCCTTTTCTCTTTGTCCTTCTTTTAATGACCCTTTCCTAATTAATGCCGTTTTAGCAGGAAGCACATCGGCCGCAGAGCATCGCGTCATCCGTTTGCGTTGTCTGATTTTTTCCAGGAACTCCTCTGGGGGCCTTGTGGACTTTCTTAGAAATTTTTCAGAACAAATAGCATCTTGAAGAGGGTCGGCCTCTTGGCTCGGCCCACCCCACCTCACCCCGCAGAAAAATAAATTGGGGGAGTAGGAGGGTTGCATACATATATATATATATATATTTTTAAATTGTACTCAATTAAATTGACCCAGATTCTAAAAAGCCATCAAAACACTGGATTCTCTTTCGGCTTGAAAAAACTGGACATCAGTGTGTGTGTGTGTGTACTGTATATTCCCTACTAATACCACCCACGCTATCAACAAAGTTCTCTTATGCTGATGACAAGGCATTACCATATAGCCACAAGGACATCGAAGCTACAGAAGGCGTACTTACAGCCGACCTTACAACTCTGAGCACATATTTCCACCAATGGAGGTTAATCCCAAGCGTAAGTAAAACAGTTACATCATGTTTTCACCTCAACAACGAATTGGCAAAAAGAGAACTCAATGTATACCTAAATAACAAACTGCTCCCATACGAGGCAACACCAAAATACCTGGGGGTTACCTTAGACAGGACCCTGTCCTTTAAAAAACATATTCAGAATATGGGTGCCAAGGTTAACAGCAGAAATAACATCCTACAAAAACTATGCGGAACAATTTGGGGAGCTTCAGCCCCAACTCTCTGATGTGCAGCCCTTGGGCTTTGCTACTCTGCAGCGGAATCCTGTGCCCCTGTATGGATAAACAGCTCACATACAGGACTTATTGATGTTCAACTTAACCATACGATGAGGCTAATTACTGGGTGCATAAAATCTACACCTAGTTACTGGTTACCAGTTCTTAGTCACATACTCCCCCTGCACTTACGACGACAAGAAACTCTCATTCGGGAGTATAGTAAGTTCCTGTTAAATTCCTCTCTACCCATACATGGATACATTCCTGATCTCTTAAGATGCCGATTAAAGTCAAGAAATCCACCACTCTTGACAGCGCTTAAGTTGATGGCCGATCATCAGAACACCACATAAAAGTGGATGGAGGCGTGGAGTAGCTATTCCCCCCCCCCCAGGTATCTCTGAGCATATTAATCCTAATAGTATACCTCCAGGATTTAGCCTACCCCGACACATATGGGTGACATATAATAGAATCAGAACGACTCATGGGGTGTGTGCTGACTCCTTGTATAAATGGGGAAAGACCCCTTCAGCACAATGTGATTGTGGGGGCCCTCGACAGACTATCCAGCATATAGTGAGGGGATGCCCTAACAGAAGGTATCCGGGAGATTCTAGGGACTTCCTCTGCGTAACAACGGCAGCTACTGACTGGATCTCCAAACTCAACATCAAACTCTGAAATGTTATTTCTGTTTTCCTTTTAGGTTTTCTTACTGCTTTTTTTATTGTTTTTAATCTGTAAAAATGAAGTGTTTTAATACTGTGTGTGACCAGCCATACGCTAAATAAATCCCTACTAATAATCAATGTCAAATAATGTAACAACTGGTTCTCTGCCCTAATGACCGGCTGGGTGAGCGTGGCCAACGGTGTGGCCATGGGTGTGACAGGCAACACTCAGCCTCCTATACCCACGAGAGCAAAAACAGGTCGTGGGGTTGCGCCATGCCCCCCACTCCCCTTTTTCAGCCTAGTAGGCCTCCCTGCAGTCTCCTGGGAGCAAAAGCAGGCTGGGGGGGGCGCCGCACCCCTCTGCGCCCCGTTTTGGGCCTCGTAGGCCTCCCTGCACTTACCTGGGATCTAATACAGTCTGCAGGGAGACTCCTGGAAGGGACGGGGAGAGGAGGAGCCAGCCACAAATTTAACAACCGGTTCTCACGAACCGTCACGAACCGTCACGAACCGGCTGAATCCCATCACTGCCTACAAGTAGTTCTCAACCATAATTGAGCCCAAAATTTTCAATGCTAAGCGAGACGGGTGTTAAGTGAGCCTTGCTCCGTTTTACGACCTTCCTTGGCACTGTTGTTAAGCGAGTCGCTGCGGCTGTTAAGTGAGCCACAGGGCCCTTACAAGAATCGGGCTGCTGACTTCGCTGGTCCGAAGGTCGCAAAAAGGGATCACGTGACACCGCCCTCCCCATGGGGCGCTGTGATTGTCGTAAGTATGAGTCCATGGCCAAGCGTTTGAATTTTGATCATGTAACTGCGGGGAGGCTACGCCTAAGGGTGAAAAAAGATTATAAATCACTTTTTTTTTTTTTTAGCATTGCTGCAACTTCAAACAATCACAAAATGAATGGTGTATAAAGATTGGGGAGATTTATTTGTTTGTTTGTTTGTTTATGATTTTTATATTTATTTTTATAAATAAATAAATATATGTATCATTACATATATTTATTTATAGATCAAGACCCTGCTGTTCCGCCAGGCCGGGCTATCAATGTAATGATTTTAAATTGGATGTTTTAAATTTTGGGGTTTTAATTTGAGCCGAAATTATTCAATAATTTTAATAATTTTAATTGATGTTTGTTTTTGTGCTTTTAATAAGCTGTACACCGCCCTGAGACCTTTGGGAGAAGGGCAGTATAGAAATAAAATTATTATTGTTGTTGTTGTTGTTGTTGTTGTTGTTGTTGTTATTATTATTATCTTCGCACTTTCCGACGTGCCCTGAAGACCTTTCTGTTTCAACAAGCAGGGCTAACATAAACATCTAAATTCTATGCCAAGGTTTTAGTAGATACACCAAGTTGTCTCAATTTGTTATTTACTGTTTATAAAAGATAGATAGATGACGATAGATAGATAGATAGATAGATGATAGATAGATAGATAGATAGATAGATAGATAGATAGATAGATAGATAGATAGATAGATAGATAGATAGATAGATTATATGTATATGAAATCTTAATCTGTTCACCGCCCTGAGTCCTTTGGGAGAAGGGCGATATAGAAATTCAATAAATAAATAAATTATTATCATCATCATCATCATCTTTATTCATTAAATATGAAACTCAGTCAACTGAACATTCAAAAATGCACCATAAATACCACTGACTGGTGCTAATGGCTGATATTAGTTGTTGCCAGCATCATAGGTATCCACCAAGTACCTTCTTAAGATGTACGATCTTCCGAGTGGTGCAGTTTTTTGCTTTTAATATTATTAATAAAAAATTAAAATAATAAAATAATAATCATTAATTACTATTATGAACAATAACAATTCTTTATTATTTTTGTATAAATAACTCAAGCTGTACTTACCCAGTATATCCCATACCACCTTCCCCTTCCTATTTTCCCTATAACAACAACCCTGTGATGTAGGCCAGGCCAAGAGAGAGAGGGACTGGTCGAAGTTCTATTTTGAAGAAGAAGAAAAAAAAAAACAAGACATAAAACCGAAATATAAAAGTTGCAAATCTATCTGAGGCTGCTTCCTACGATCTCTATTCTGTTCTGGTTGCTAGGAGTTCTATGCTAAAACAATTACTTTATTATACTAATAGTCAATTACCATTTCTATGGCATTATTTCCTCAAATACCACACGGTATAACTATGGGATGATTGTTGCAATGTTTCCTCCTCCTTATTACATTTATTTACTTTTACATGTAATAAATGCACGATCATTACTATTATCTTGTCCAATTCAGGACAAGAAGCAACGGATGGGAACTAACCAAGGAGAGAAGCAAACTGGAACTAAGGAGAAACTTCCTGATGGTGAGGAGGACCATTAACCAGTGGAACAGCTGGCCACCAGAAGTTACGAATGCTCCAACATTGGACGTTTTCCAGAAGAGATTGGACTACCATTTACCTCAGGGGTCTTCAACCTTGGCAATTTTAAGACTTGGGGACTTCAACTCCCAGAATTCCTCAGCCAGCAAAGCTGGCTGAGGAATTCTGGGAGTTGAAGTCCACAAGTCCACAAGTCTTAAAGTCCACAAGTCTTAAAATTGAAGTCCACAAGTCTTAAAATTGCCAAGGTTGGAGACCCCTGATTTACCTGAAACCGTATAAGGCTGTAATGGCGAACCTATGGCACATGAGCAAGGGGTTGGACTAGAAGACCTCCAAGGGTCCCTTCCAACTCTTGTTACTCTGAATTCTCCATCAGAGCCAGCTACTTTCCATCAGGCAGGAAAGCAGGCTGTGGCAGAGCGAGGGCTCTGTTTGCCTTTTCCTTGTGCAAAAAAAAAAATAAATAAAAATTAAGACCAAAGACGGAGAAATAAATCTCCTCTCTTGGTAAATCAGGAGTTGAAGTTTTCAGCCCCGGCAGGTGCAGCGTATTTTGTTGGCAATTAGGTGTACGGAGACTCCAGATTATGCCTCAATCATATTTGGCAAGGAGCATTTCCTTCGGCCTCTGCAGGGCACCGTTTCTCCGAGCTCAGCTGCCGCGCAGGGACCACATGGCTGCTTCGGAGGGAGCGGGGGGTTGGAAAGGGAGCCGAAATAAATTCGATTTTCTTCAGCCTGCTTTTTGGGAAAATTAAATAGCGTTGGCTTGCTTATTCGCCCTGGTAATAATAATAATAATAATAATAATAATAATAATAATAATAATAATAATAATAATAATAACAACAACAACAACAACAAGAACAACCACACACACACCCCTTTTCCTTTTGTTTTACTTGTCTCATGGAGAAGTTTGAGGACGCCCAAGAATAACCGAACAAGAGTTGGAAGGGGCCTTCGAGGTCATCTAATCCAACCCCTAGCGCTGACAGCATTTGAGACTTCTCCAAACAGCTTCCTATCCCTTCTCATTGCAAGAGAACTGCTAAAACCTGTTAAACTTGTTAGGGGTAAATGCCATCCCTGCCCTCTATCTCTCTCCCAACCTGGCATCACAGGGGTTAAGCCATACACCTCAGTTCCCCTCCCATTCCCATGAACACCTCTTACCTGTAGCCACGCCTTCAGGGTACTTAAGCCCCATCCAGGATGCTCCTCCTGTTGTTGATCCAGAAGCCTGTAAAGAGAAACAACTGTAAATAAACAATGTTGTAAATCAAGGACAAGGTGTCTTCGTATTTATTGGGTCCTCCATCGCTCCTCTCTTAACAAAACTGCTAAAAGTTGTGGGAATTTCATCCCTGGAGGCTTTCAAGAAGAGACTGGACAGACATGGTGTAGTTTTCTCCTGCTTGGGTGCGGGGTTGGACTAGATGACCTCCAAAGGTCCCTTCGAACTCTCTTTAATCTGCTAAAAAACCAAGGGGCTTCACTTCAAATCTCAGACAGATTCAGACAATTCTGTCCCAAAAGAGGATTTTAATCCTCTCTGACTCCCTCTTAGTGAAAAAATAAATAAATAAAATCAGCCACTTGGGTGTGAGTTTCTTTCTTTTCTGCAGATTTTCAAAATAGAAGATGGGATCATACGGCATTCAGGGTCTCGCAGAGATGCATAAAAAAGCTTTGCGGCTTTCGAGAATCCTTGCATGATGTGATTTCCTCCAAATCCAGACGCTGACATCTCCTACTTGTTTCGAGAAGAGGGTCCGTTCGAACCCGGCGAAAGCCAAGCTGCCATGCAATTTGGATCCACCAAGAAAAAGTGGCAAAACCAACTGAATTAGTTACAAGTAGCAGAGGTGATATTCAACCGGTTTGGATCGGTTTTGGAGAACTGGTTGCCAAAACCGGTTCATTTATTTTGTCATGCTTACGTAGTGTTGGAGGTGGTGACCCTTTGAGAGCTGCGTGCAACGGAATTTCATTTTAATGTATGCCAATCAGTATACACTCAAAGTAAAAATAAAGTTATTCTTTGTATCTGACTGTATGTCTATTTATCTATCTATCTATCTCTATCTATCTGTCTATATCACTATCTCTCTAGCTCTCTCGATATATCTTATCTATTATCTCTCTATATCCCTATCTATCTATCGATTGATCTATCTCTATCTATCTCTATCTCTATCTCTATCTATCTCCATCTATCTATCTATCTCTATCTATCTCACTATCTCTCTAGTTCGCTCTATCTTATCTATCATCTCTCTATATCCCTCTATCTATCTATCTATCTATCTATCTATCTATCTATCTATCTATCTATCTATCTATCTATCTATCTCTATCTATCTATCTATCTATCTATCTATCTATCTTTATCTCTATCTATCTAGCTATCTCTATCTAGTTATCTCTATCTAGCTATCTATATCACTATCTCTCTAGCTCTCTCTCTCTCTCTCTCTCTCTCTTATCTATTATCTCTCTATATCCCTATCTATCTATCTGTCTGTCTGTCTGTGTCTATCTCTATCTATCTCTATCTCTATCTATCTATCTCACTATCTCTCTAGCTCGCTCTATCTTATCTATCATCTCTCTATATCCCTCTATCTATCTATCTATCTATCTATCTATCTATCTATCTATCTATCTATCTATCTATCTATCTATCTATCTATCTCTATCTATATCAAAATCTCTCTAGCTTGCTCTCTCTATCTTATCTATCATCTCTCTCTCTCTCTCTCTCTCTCTCTCTCTCTCTCTCTCTATATATATATATATATATATATATATATATATATATATATATATATATATAATTATCTCTCTAGCTCTCTCTATCTTATATCTCTCTATATATCCCTATATCTATCTATATCTCTCTCTCTCTCTATCTATCTATATCATTATCTCTCTAGCTCTCTTATCTATATCTCTCTGTATATCCCTATCTCTCTCTCTCTATCTATCTCTCTATATATAACTATCTCTCTAGCTCTCTCTCTATATATATCCCTATATCTATCTATATCTATCTATCTACCTACCTACCTACCTATTTCTTTATTTTATTTATTTCTTTATAATTTTTGTATTTATTTATTTATTTATTCATTCATTTTGTCATGTTTCCGTAGTGTATGCTGGAGGTGGTGACCCTTTGGGAGCTGCATGCAACGGAATTTCATTCTAACGTCTGCCGATTAGTGAACATTCAAAGTGACCATAAACTTATTCTAAGTCTAAGAATTGCTAATAGAAAGCCATGGGGTTGTTTGCTGGCTCGCACCTATCATGGATTTTGCACCGAAGGAACCCAGAATTGCACCTAAATAGAACGTAGAATGGATAGAATGTAGAATAACAAGAGATGGAAGGGACCTGGGAGGTCATCTAGTCCAACCCCCCCCCCCACTCGAGCAGGAGAACCTATACCCGTGATGGCGAACGTATGACACAGGTGCCACAGGTGGCACGCAGAGCCATATCAGTGGGCACGCGAGCTCAGCTCCGGCACGCATGCGTGTGCCAGCCAGCTGATTTTCGGGCCTTCTGGGTCCACCAGAAGTCAGGAAACACACTGTTTCCGGCCTCCGGAGAGCCTCTGGTGGGTGGGGAGGGCCATTTTTGCCCTCCCCAGGCTCCTAGAAAGGCTCTAGAGCCTTGAGAGAGCAAAAAACGGCCTACTGTGCCTTCCCGTGCCAAAAGTGGGAGGAGCACAGGGGGGAGGGCAGGACGCATAGAATTATGGATGTGGGCACACGTGCGTGTGACCCCACCGCACTCCCCCCACTTTTGGCACGTGATGGCAAAAAGGTTAGCCATCACGGACCTATACCATAACGGCACTTAATGCATTTAATGTTGGGTCTTTTCTGTTCCTATCAAAGCACATTTCTCCGTGATGCTCAGGTGAGCTGCGTTAGTCATTTATCCCCAAAGTGGAAGATTACAATAAATAAATAAATAAAAATAAAGCAGCCAGAGGCGTCTCTTTTGAAGTCATGAAGCCCGTCGCTTCTGTGACTGATCTCTATTTTTTAATTTCCATATAAAGAATCAATCGATTTTTTTTTTCCTTCGGTTATTTGACTGGGTGCAGAGCAGACACATAAAGCTATTTCCTTGCAAGCTCTTTAAATCGATGCCACGGCTGAGTTTCTCGCACTATTTATGGCTAAGGTTAAAATGATTTTGCACCACCTGCAAAGTTTCAGTCGATAGGAATGTCGTTGAATGTGGTGTGCGTTGAATGCATTTGTCGTTCGCGCGTTGCGCAAGTCGAGGCCTGTTGCTTCTTAGGAGATCCATGTTGTGTGGAAATTCAACAAATGTATTCATTCGATAACTTTGGTTAAGTTTGTGGCATACACAGAACTGCCCAGCTTATTGTGTTAAGATGTTTCTTAGTTTTATGCGTAAGTGATGCAGTGCTTATATCACACTGGACAGCCTATATACAGTAGTGGCCAAACCTTTCGGGAAAAGTGTATTTTTGAGGCTTGGTGGCTAATGATACCACTTTTTCTTTTAGAGTTTCAAGATAATCCTATTCCTCTGCTGGAATGGCCTGGGAAGAGCCCAATTGAAAATCTATGGAGCCCACTCAAGAAATGTATTAGTCGGAATACAGCAATAAAACCCAGTTAATAGAAGCCATCATTCAATCTTGGTTTAACATGATAACAGCTGCAGAACTCAAAGACTTGGTTCACTCCATGGGCAGACAGTGTAAGGCCGGAATTCATGCTAAAGGTTACCCCACGAAGGATTCACTGACATGGAGATCATTTTTGTATATCTTGTTTTTTCTATGGTGATAATTTTTGTATATCTTGTTTTTTCTACGTGTTTCACTTTTCTTCTTTATACTGTCACGGCTATTCTAATAGCAAATCCTTCATAAAAGTTATTGCATTACATTCTTGATTAAATTATCTTTCCATTGATATATAATTTTATGGTACTACTCCAAAAAAAAAAAGTGGTGTTATTAGCTAGTTTTAGAAAATACACTTTTCCCAAAAGGTTTCCACAATTTTGGCTACTACTATACATTCCTATGAAATGGTTATTTTTCAACCTCGACAGTTTTAAAAAGTGTGGACTCAATGCTTCTTAAAGTTGCCAAGGTTGAAAAAAACACTGCTATAAAACAATAATCCATACGGGAAAAATAATCTATAAAAATCCCTCTGTCTTTATAAAACGGCCATTCATTTCCCCTTAAAACATTTTTCTGCTATAAATTCTGAGTTTAGGCTACGGAAAGTATCTGAAAACACAACAGTAAGTGAATTGTTAACCACGAGGGTTTGTGTATTTTTGCTAGATGCTTCCAAGAAGGATTTGATTGCAGGAAAAAGTTTTTAATTTCCATATTTTTCTCTTCCCTGACTTTGCATCTTTCTCTGACTAAATGGGTTAACCCAATGCCTTAAATCAACACCCCGACCCCAAAAAAGGTTCAAAATATGTATGTAAACTAGTGATGGGTTACAAATTTTTTTACTACTGGTTCTGTGGGTGTGGCTTGGTGGGCGTGGCATGGCTTGGTGGGCGTGGCTTGGTGGGTGTGGCAGGATACTGCAAAATCCCCATTTCCTCCCGATCAGCTGGGACTCGGGAGGCAGAGAATAGATGGGGGCAGGGCCAGTCAGAATTTTTACTACCAGTTCTCCGAACTACTCAAAATGTCCGCTACCAGTTCTCCAGAACTAGTCAGAACCTCTTGAAACCTCTGATTTAACAGATATTTTCAATTTGTTGTGCTGTCTGAATGATCAACCATTCCAAAGGGTTGCTAAAAGTAGAAACTGAAGCAGGAACAAAGTTGTTTGACTTTGTCTTCTTTTTCCAGAACACTTTTCCAACTTCACAGACTAGCTGGGATCTCCTTGTGGTGCATCATCCTACAGGTAACAACATTAGAGCCTGCTTAGCTGCTGAGTGCGGGCAACATTAATCACAGACCGGCACTTAAAGCTTATAAAATCTTTTGTTTTCAATTCTACACACACACACACACACACACACACACACACACGCACAGAGTTCCACTAAAGTGTACGGAGGGGAGTTGAATTCACACAGCAAGTTTAATTTAGACTGGTGTTGTCGTGTTCACACTAGATGTGAACCTCATCAGTGTTTCACTGGATGATCTTTTAATAGTTTCGATGACTTGTTTAAAGCCAACATACAAAATAGTTTAATTCGCTACCCAGATTAAGCATGTTGTGTGAATAAAAACATATTTTTAATAACTTCTCAACCCTCATTCTGGGGAAGCATTCCTAATTATGTTGCGGTTCTACTCGCACAGCTTGCACCATCTGGCTGTTAACCTCTTCACCATCATCCTGGGAGGCCTTCCTAATTATATTGTGCTTCTATTCACACAACGCACATTAACCTGGGTGCTAACTTCTTAAAACCTCATTCTGAGAGGCCTTCCTAATTTCAGGCCCGTTATTTGAAGGATTTTGCTGGATTTTTTTTATTGTGTAAAAGGCAGAGATGGGGTTCAACCAGTGCTGACCAGTTCTGGAGAACTGGTAGCGGAAATTTTGAGTAGTTTGGAGAACCAATAGTAAAAATTCTGACTGGCCCCCGCCTCCATTCTCTGCCTCCTGAGTCCCAGCTGATCGGGAGGGAATGGGGATTTTGCAGTATCCTTCCCCCGGATTGGGGAGGGAATGGAGGTTTTACAGTATCCTTCCCCTGCCACGCCCACCAAGCCATGCCACGCCCACCAAGCCACGCCCACAGAACTGGTAGTAAAAAAATTGGAAGCCCACCACTGACAAAAGGACATTTAATGGTAAAGATGCTTTGCTTTGAATGTCAATCATCGGGTGATCGTTTTCATAATCGATCGATTGATACAGAGATGGTATTCCGCCATTTTGGAATGGTTCAAGGAAACCGGTAGCGGAAAGTTTGAGTAGTTCGGCGAACCGGCAAATGCCACTTCTGGCTGGCCCCGCCCCCCACCCCCCACCTGCTCGCACACTCACTGCTCGCCCCGCCTATCCTCTCAACCTGCCCCGCCCACCTGCTCACCCCACCCTTCTCCCCGCTCAGTCACTCCTCATCTCACCTCCCCGGCATAACACGTTGTGTGGCTCCTCGCTTGCATTGACAACACAATCTCTGCGGCTTGCCTGCCTGATTGATTGACTGATTGATCGATTGATGAGCTTTAACCCATCAGTGACAGAGAAAAGCCGCAAGGGAAACACTTTGCAACACAAGCTTTTATTGCCAGAAATTTAAGAATTTCCACCAGCAAAAAAGGCAGCAGCTGATGGGTCAACCGAAGAAACGAGAGATCACAAACTCCAGGAGGGTGTGTACAATTTGGAACAGAAACCTTTATTAAAACAGCTTGAAAACCAAATGGTAATTTTTTTTTCTTCTTTTTTTTATTTCCCCCTTATTACCTTAACAATATCTTTTTTTATTATTATTATTATATTACAGTCTTCAGCTCCTGGCGTGAAGAGACTGAGAAATGAGAGAGAGACAGAGAGAGAGAGAGAGAGAAAGAAAGAAAGAAAGAAAGAAAGAAAGAGATGGAGGGGGAAGAGGAGATTTCGAAAGCTAACAAGAAGTGAAGGTTTTCCAGAAGAAATTTTTGCAGCCGGCTTTGCGCTCTCGAGGGGTCAGACCCGGGTTCAGGTTAGCCGATCTCTCGAGTTCCAGTCTGACCTCATCTTGTTCGGCCCCGCGCGACAGGTCGTCTGAACCCAGGGCCTCGTTGTCTGGCTGGTTGGGTTCGGAGAGTAACTCTGCCAAGAAATACTTCGCCAGTTCCTTGGAAGGCAAGAAGAAAAGAGAGAACATTAAAAGAGTGGAAAGGAAAATAACAGAATAACAGAGCCGGAAGGGACCTCGGAGGTCTTCTAGTCCAGCCCCCTGCTCAGGCAGGAAACTCTACACCACTTCAGACAAAGAGTTATCCGATCTCTTCTTAAAACCTTCCAGTGTTGGAGCATCTACAACTTCTAGTGGCAAGTCGTTCCACTGGTTAATGGTTCTCACTGCCAGGAAATTTCTCCTTTAGTTCTAGGCTGGTTCTCTCCTTGATTACAGGAAGTCCTTCGACTTGCGACCGCAACCGAGCCCAAAATTTCTGCGAAACATTGGCCAAAGTGAACTTTACCCCGTTTTACGCCCATTCCTGCCACAATTGCTAAGGGAATCACTGCAGTTGTTAAGTTAGACACAAGGTTGTTAAACGAATCTCGTTTCCCTCTTGACTTTGCTTGTCAGAAGGGGATCGCTTGACCCCGGGACACTGCAAAACTGTCATAAGTACATGCCAGTTGCCAAGCGTCTGAATTTTGATTACGTGACCAGGGGGATGCCGCAACGGTCATTAAGTGTGAAAAACGGTCATAAGTCCCTTTTTTTTACACTAAATAAACTGTTGTAAGACGAGGAACACCTGTAGTTTCCAAGCTTTGTTTCTTTGGGGCAGCCCCTCAAATATTGGAAGATGCTATCATGTCACCCCCCTGGTCCTTCTTTTCATAAAACTAGCCATGTCTTTTGTCCATCTATGGTTCTCTCAGATGTCTTTCTTTCTTTCTTTCTTTCTTTCTTTCTTTCTTTCTTTCTTTCTTTCTTTCTTTCTTTTTTATTCCTTTCCTTTTCCCTCCTTCCCTCTTTCTTTCTTCCTTTCTTTCTTCCTTCATCCTTTCCTTCTCCCTCCCTCCCTCTTTCTTTCTTTTTTCTTCTCTTTCTTCCCTTCCTTCCTTTCTTTCTTTCTCTTTCTCTTTCCCTTTCTTTTTTTCCTTTCCTTCTCCCTCCCTCTTTCTTTCTTTATTCATCCTTTCCTTCTCCCTCCCTCCTTCCCTCTTTTGTTCTTTCTTTTTCTTCATCCTTTCCTTCTCTCTCCCTCTCTCTTTCTTCTTTCTTCCTTCCTTTCCTTCTCCCTCTTTCTTTCTTTCTCTTTCTTTTTCCTTTCCTTCTCCCTCCCTCCCTTTTCTTTCTTTCTTTCTTCATCCTTTCCTTCTCCCTCCCTCTTTCTCCCTCCCTCCCTTTCTTTCTTTCTTTCTTTCTTTCTTTCTTTCTTTCTTTCTTTCTTTCTTTCTTTCTTTCTTTCTTTTTCTTTCTTTCTTTCTTTCTTTCTTTCTTTCTTTCTTTCTTTCTTTCTTCTTCCTTTTCATTCCTTCCTTCCTTCCTTTCTTGTGCTTTGGAGAATAGTTTGACTCCCACTTCTTTGGGGCAGCCTCTGAGAGATTGAAAGACTGCTATCCTATCTCCCCTGGTCCTTTTTTTCATTAAACGAGATACCCAATTCCTGCAACCGTTCTTCCGATGTTTTAGCCTCCAGTCCCCTCATCCTCTTTCTTGCTCTTCTCTGCACTCTTTCTAGAGTCTCCACATCTTTTTTATATCATGGCAATTAAAACTGGATGCAGGATTCCAAGTGTGGCCTTATAAAGTGATTCTCACACTTCCCATAATTTTGATTCTATCTTTCTGGATTCCCGGAGATCAAGTTAATTGCAATTTACATGCCGTTTTCTAGGCAACCAGAGAGGGGGGGGAAATCCCCTTTCCGTATTTCTGGGTCTTAATTTCCCAGGGATTTCCCTGCCCCTCTCCCCTCTCCCCAATCCCTAACCCCCCAGGTCTGACTCTGCTAAGGTTCTCACCCCCCCCCCCAAAAAAGGAATCCTCAATTTGCAAGCATCCATTTAATGACCGTTCAACATTCCAGCAGCACTGGAAAAACTGACTCGCAACCCATCGTTCTGTTTTACAATGGTTGTAGCATTTCCACGGTCACGGGTGATCAAGATTCGAACCCTTGACCGCCGGTTTGTATTTATGACGGTTGCAGCATTCCCAGGCGTCACAGGATTACCATTTGCGACCTCCCCATCTGGCATCGGAGGAGGAAAATCCATATAGAAGCTGGATTTGCTCAACAACGATGTGATTTATTTAGCGACGGCAGTGCTTCGCTTACCAACTGTGGGAGGGAAAAGGTGATAGAATGTGGGGGGGGGAGGGCTTGCTTGCTTAAAGAACTGGCTTGCTTAACGATGGAAATTCTGATCCCAATTGCTGTCGTAAAATGAGGATTTTACTTGGGGAGGCCAACAGCTAGGAGTGGGGGGTGGGGGGGAATCCATGCATATAATTTTAGTGGCTGTGCTTAACACAACATGCAAAAATCCAGCTTTGCTCAGCCGCGATGTAACACAATCGTTGTGCTTTCATTCTATGGATTTTTTGCTCAGCCAAGATTTAACACAATTGGCTGGTTTCATTCTATGCATTTCACCCCGAATCATGGCATTAGGATTAGGATTAGGATTAGGATTAGGATTAGGATTAGGATTAGGATTAGGATTAGGATTAGGATCAGGACTAGGACTAAGATTAGGATTAGGATTAGGATTAGATCTAGGACCAAGATTGGATTGGATTGGATTGGGGATTGGGGATTGGGATTGGGATTAGATGAATTGAAAGGGACTCTGTAGGTCATCTAGTCCAACCCCCCCCCCCCTGCCCAAGCAGGAGATCCTATACCATTTCTGACGAACGGCAAACTTGCAAAAGGAAAAGAGAACATTTGTGCAACATGCTAATCTATACAGAAAGGAGCATTTTGACGGAACAGCTGCATTTACAGAAAATTTTCAATTTCAGCTCGTATCGTATATGGAACAAGAAGCCGATCAAAGGAGCTGAATTCACCCACCCTCTAAATTACAAGAAAGGCAATAAAATTTGGACGGGTAGTCCTGAACTGACGACCACAACCGAGCCCCAAATTTTGGTCACTAAGCGAGACAGCGAAGTGCGCCACGGCCCCCGGTTTTACGACCTTTCTTTCCCAAGCGAATCACTGCCGTCTGTTGAGTTAGCCACAATGTCGTTAAGTGAATCGGGTGCTTCCCCCACGGACCTGGCTGGCCAGAAGGTCACAAAACGGGATCACGTGACACCTCCCCCCCTCCCCCGGGACCATTGCAGCCGTCGTAAATACGAGACAGTTGCCCAGTGTCTGAAATTTCAATCAGAGCATCCTGGGAATTCTGCGATGGTCATAAGTGTGAAAAACATTCAGAAGTCCCTTTTACCGGTGCCTATTGTGACTTCCAACGGTCACTAAGCGAACTGTCGTTTGGCGAGAGACTAGCTGTACAAATTAAGATGCAGCAGGGGTCTTTCTCGGGATATTTATTGGAGGGGAGGGGTCTAAGAACTCAAAGCATCTGAAGCCCCTCCCATTTTTAAACATGGGTCAGGGGTCCAATTGCACCACCCCGACAATGAACATGCTATGAACATGCTGTGAACATGCTATGAACATGCTATGAACATGCTATGAGAAGCCAGCCTCTTAAGCATGTCAGCTTAGCCACAGACCTCAGTCAGTTGATAAAATGGCAGGCTGCAAATAGATTTTTATCAGAAAAAGAACTATTGCATCAGGATACAGAGGTAGTCCTCGACTTATGACCAGAATTGAGCCCAAAATTTCCTTCTTTCTCAGTTAGAACTACTGTCTAACTGAGACAGTAGTTAAGTGAGCTTTGTCTCCCTTTACGACCTTCCTTTCCCTCGTTAAGTGGACCACTGCAGAGGTTAACTTAGTCACATGGTCATTAATCAAATCCCTCCCATTGTAACTTTTTAACCATACCCTGAAGATGGAGGGATCCATCAGACAGACAGAAGGACAGACAGACAAGGCCCCAAGGGTCTTCTTAGGTAATGCGGGTGGGAAGACATGATTTAAGGGCCTGAACACAGATGGACTTCCAAGGCTGACCTTGAGTCAGTCAGGATCGAACTCCTGGCTGTGGGCAGAATTAGCCTGAAATAATGTATTCTAACCACTGTGTCACCAAGGGAGGGAGGGAGGGAGGGAGGGAGGGAGGGAGGGAAGGAAGGAAGGAAGGAAGGAAGGAAGGAAGGAAGGAAGGAAGGAGAGGGAAATGAGGGAGGGGAGGAAGGAAGAAAGGAAGGGAATGAGAAAAAAGGGAGAGAAGGAGGAAGGAAGGAGATGGGAAGGAAGAAGGAAGGAAGGAAGGAAGAGGAAGAAAGGAGAAGGGAATAAGGGAGGGAGGGAAGGGAGGGAGGAAGGGAGGGAGGAGTTGGGAAGGAGAGGAAGAAAGGAGAGGAAAATGAGGGAGAAAAGGAAGGAAGGAAGGGGGAATGAGAAAAAGAGGGAGAGGAGGAGGAAGGAAGGAGATGGGAAGGAAGAAGGAAGGAAGGAAGAGAGGAAGGAAGGAGAGGGGAATGAGGGAGGGAGGGATGGAAGGAGATGGGAATGAGAAGAAGGAAGGAAGAAAGGAAGATGGGGAGATGGGAATGAGAAAAAGGGAGAGAAGGAGGAAGGAAGGAGATGGGAAGGAAGAGAGGAAGGAAGGAGAGGAGAATGAGGGAGGGAGGGAGGGAGGGAGAGAGGGAAGGAAGGAGATGGGAATGAGAAGGAAGGAAGGAAGGAAGGAAGGAAGGAAGGAAGGAAGGAAGGAAGGAAGGAAGGAAGGAAGGAAGGAGGGAAATAGCAATAGCATTTAGACTTATATACCGCTTCACAGTGCTTTACAGCCCTCTCTGAGCGGTTTACAGAGTCGACCTGGGTCCTCGTTTTAACGACCACGGAAGGATGGAAAGCCGAGTCAACCTTGAGCCGGTCAGGATCGAACTTCCTGGCTGTGGGCAGAATTAGCTCTGCAATTCTGCATTCTAACCGCGGGGCCACCACAGCTCTGGCGACGGTCCCAGATCCAAAGGACAAATTAAGGTTCCCGTTATGATGCCATGGAGCTACCCCTAATTCTCACATTTACAATTTGGAGCCTTTTTTTGAGTGCCGTTTTAACACAGCGCGCATCAAACTGACTTGTTTTGCTCGTAACCCTACTCAGAGATTTCGTTTGTACGACAACTTGAAAAAGGAACAAGAAGTTAATCAAGGTTAACACCTTAACCTCAAGCTTAATACGTTGGGCAATTGCAGCTAAACCTGGTGAATTAATATGGCTAACTCGGTTATCGGTGGTTGCGTTCACTCAATTCCCTTATCCTGTTAGTAAAGTCACTTGTTTTTTCCAGGTTCGCACAACACAGTGAACTAAGAAAACTAGAAAGAAGCTGGGGTGAATAATTCTGCATTATTTATTACACTACAAGAATATTAATTATCATCATCTTTTAACCACCCCATAATCCCTGGCGGGGTGGGGTCTGGGCAACTGAACGGAGCCAGCAAAATGTTTAATGGCCAGATGCCCTTCCTGTCACCAATACGGAGTTTTGTTCAGAAGAATAAGAATATTAATGGAAGATTAAAATTGAACAAGCGCAGCGTATTGTAAAAAAAAAAACATAGCCACTGGGTCTTTCAATAACTCAGATCATGTGATATGATATATTATATTTTATTATAAGGGGGATTGATATTTTTTTTTAATTGGGTTTGAATATTATAAGTATTTTATTGATTGATAAATGAATATTGATGGTTGGTTAATGAGGTAAACCACTTTATTATTATTAGTTCTTTTTACCACGATACTGTTTAAAAATATTATTACTTATAGGTTTATTTGCTATATTACTTTGTTATAATTTTTTTTAATTTTTAAAAAAATTTGAATACTTAAAATTTTTTCCTTTCTGTTTTAAAAACATTTTTTTTTCAAATCTGTAGCGGAAGTCAAGGGGGGGATGGGGAGGGATGGGGAGGGGAAAGGGGTAAGGGGGGAGGGGGGGAGGGAGAGGGGGGGAGGAAATTGGAAAAAATTTGTATTGTAAAACTTTTTCAATAAAAAAAAAACTCAGATCAAGGAACAGGTACACCTCGATTTACGACCGTAATGGAGCCTATCATCACGGTCATAAATTGGGAGGGTCATAAAATACAAGGACAGTTGTAAAATGACATTTTTGCAGCAGTCATTAAACAAATCAATGGTTTGCTATGGGCCGAAACTTGGAAATAGCAGTTTTTCAGCAAAGCCATTGTAAAATACATGACCACAGGATGCTGCAAATGGCATTTGGGGTTGAGGGGAGAGCCTAACTATCAGAACTTTGAATCTGGGCCACAAGTAACCCCAAGGTTGGTCTGTCATAACTTTCAATGGTCACTGAGCAATCGGTCATAAATGGAGGACTGGTTGAACAGGCAGTCCTCGAGTTATGACCACAATTGAGCCCAAGATGTATGTTGCTAAGGGGAATATTTGTCCAGTGTGTCTTTCCCACGTGGCAACTTTTCTTGCCACGATCGTTGAGTGAATCATATGGCCTTTTTAAAAATTTCCATTGTAAAATACAGCTTGGCTTACTTACACGAGTATTATGCTATTTTATTTCCCTCTCTGTCTGGTCCCGTGAGCATATCCACCCTTCTCTCCACCACCTGGTCATCCTCCAGATGTGTGGGCCTCCCCACTGATGGAGTTAAATACAGGATTCCACATCTGGAGATGGTTCAGATTGGAGAAAACAAATATGGATGAATTCCTAGAAAAGGCCAGATGCCTTCAGGATTAATTGCTGGAAAGCAGCCAGAAAGAAGAATCTTTCCATTTGATACAGCTGTCTTTTTCAACCTTGGCAACCTTACGTTGGGTGGATTTCAACTCCAGATGGCGTCAACTCTCAGAAAAAGGGGAGTTGAAGTCCAACCATCTTAAAATTGCTAAATTGGAAAAAAAACCCATAAAATTGTAGAAATTCTTATTTCTACAGAAGTGACGCCATTCATCTTCTCTGGAGTTCTTGCTCATTCTCCTCATTCATCTATCCTTTTAAGAAAGCCAGATGCGATGGCTCTCTACAACTGGCTTAATCACAGCCACATTCAAACAAACATCCTAAGCTTGCCTGCATTCATTTCTGTAGTACGCCATACGAATGTCGCTGCGTAGTTATTTTGCAATTCTCTATAGTGTGAGCCAGTTTTCATATGCCAGCAGGGGGTAAAACTCCCGCCTGCATTTTTTGCAACACAACGTATAATATTCTAGACTTGTGTTCCTCTCTGTTGCATCCTCTCTTTGCCACAAATACATCCACAAAGGATGTGAGATTCTTGTATCGTTTAGCCCCCAAGTTTTAATATTACGATGGGCAGAAATAGCGTGTTGCATTTCTGCCACTCTAGACTCAAAAGCGTAATCCACAAAGAAATTAAATTATCATATTGCCACCTTCTCGTTATAGCCCCTTACCTTCTCAGTAACCTTTTTCAGATGGAGTCAATGCATGTTCCAAAAGTGGTGAGATTATAGATTTTATTGCAAGACTTCATTGCCCGCCATGCATTGGCGTGATGACATTCTCAGATGCATTTTTGAGGGGAGGTTTTTCTCTCTATTAATCCCTGTCGTGCCAGTTACCTTTTTCACTTTTGGACGTAGGCTGGATTAAGCCTTTTTTTTTTTCTTGGCTGTCCGCTACAAACCATGATGCGTTTTCTTTCTTAAACCGCTATTATCATATCAGCTTATCTCTTGGGTTTATGAATGCTCTCTCATTGAGATCTATGGAGATTCTCAGTTCATCCAGGTCATAGCTGGAGGAAAGGTGCTTTTTCAAGAGGCAACTGGACTTCTTCAGAGTTGAAGAAGCTTCTTGGATGAGAAGCGAAACGTCTTCAAGGAAAAACCAAGAAGTCCAGTTGCCTCTTGAGGGCATCTCTCATTGAAGGTTTTCTAGGAAAGATTGGACAACTATTTGTCTGGTATAAGGGCTCCTTGCCTTGGACGGGGGTTGGACTAGATGACCTTCCAAGTCCCTTTCCAAGAATCCTAGGATTCTTCTGCGGAATTGTCCTTTTGTCTTATATTTTGGCATTCTCCGACCGAGGCAAGTGACTTGATGTCAATCCCAAAACCCGGCCACCTCTCTCAACTGCTGGCTTGAATGTTGCGAAGATTGAAAGCGTTAGTGTGTGTTGGTGTATTTTTTTTTGTGTGGTGCGTGCGTGGGTGTGTGGTGCATCTATCGTGGAAACAGCCCGCGTACTAGTTCGACCCGTTTACATCGGCAAGCCTGGCGATCCGAGTTTAATCTCGGTCTGTTGGAGCGAGATCCTTTTTCAGGACCCTGGACAGCTCCGCGCTTCCCAGTCGCGCCTCTTTCATTGAGCCAGTTTCTCCTTTGGCTTTCAAGGATTCGACTTCATCACGTCCTATGCAATTATTTAGGGGGGCAGGGTTTTTTTGGGGGGGGAATCTGGGGGTCTTGTCTAAGAGAAGAACTTCTCTCTCTTGTTCTCTTCCTCTTGTTCTCTCTCTCTCTCTCCCTTCTCTCGTTCTCTCTCTTTCTTTTGTTCTCTTTCCTTCTCTCTTTCTCCTGTTCTCTTTCTCTCTCATTCTCTCTCGTTTCTCTTTCTCTTTCCCTCTCTCTTTCTATCCCTTCTCTTGTTATCTCTCTCTTTTTCCTTCTCTTTTTCCTGTTCTCTTTCTCTCTCTCTTTCTATCCCTTCTCTTGTTCTCTCTCTCTTTCATTCTCTTTTTCCTTTCTTTCTCTCTCGTTTTCTCTCTCTCTCTTTCTCTCTCTTTCTCCCTTCTCTCGTTCTCTCTCTTTCTTTTGTTCTCTTTCTTTCTCTTTCTTTTGTTCTCTTTCTTTCTCTCTTTCTCCTGTTCTCTTTCTCTCTCTTTCTCTCTTGTTTCTCTTTCTCTTTCATTCTCTCTTTTTCCTGTTCTTTCTCTCTCTCTTTCTCTCTCTCTCCCTTCTCTCTCTTGTTCTCTCTCTCTTTCTCTCTCTCTTGTTCTCTTTCTCTTTCTTCCATTTCTCTTGTTCTCTCTCTATTTCTCTCTCTTTCTTCCATTTCTCTCATTCTCTCTTTCTCTCTCTTCTTTCTTCCATTTCTCTCATTCTCTCTCTCTCTCTCTTTCTCTCTTTTTTCTTGCTCTTTCTCTCTCTCGCTCTCGTTTTCTCCCTTCTCTCTCATTCTCTCTCTCTTGTTCTCTCTCTTTCTCTCTCTTTTTCTTCCGTTTCTCTCATTCTCTCTCTCTCTCTCTCTAAATTGCAATCTTGATTCAAGGGGAAGAGATATTTTTGAAGTACCCTGGTGACTGAGAGCCAGTGGGGAGAGGTGAACAGGACAGGTTAACCCGTATGATTTAGTGATTAGGAGCAGGCTAGAAAGCGGGAGACTGTGAGTTCTAGTCCCGGCTTAGCCATAAAAGCAACCTGGTGACTTGGGGACAGACCCTCTCCCTCAGCCTACCCACCTTACAGGGCTGTTGTTGTGGAGAAAATAGGGAGAGGAAGATGTGTTGGATATGTTTGCTGCCTTTTTGTAAAACTAATGAGGGCGGAAATGGAGATATTTCTCTCTCTCTCTCTCTCTCTCTCTCTCTCTCTCTCTCTCTCTCTCTCTCTCCATTTCTATCTGTCTATCCATCCACCTATCCATCTATCTATCTACAATATTGCTCCTACCGACCCCCCGGAGGAAGCTGGCCAGGTTCTCCCCTGCTGGGTCCTCAGCCTGATTTCAACCATAAGGAACCAGCCAACACTGAGCTGTTCCTTCATGAGTCCTAGCAGCTCAGTAAAGCCTCCAGGTTCAGCAACAGTTTATCCCTGAGCATCTTCCAACGGAAGTTCGAGGAAGGGGTCATACCTTCGTGCGCTGCTCACTGACTTACCTGGAGGTCTTTGGTTGGTCAAGAGACCCTTGGGCTACCCTAGACTAAGCAGCTTCCCTGCCCTTCCTACCCAAGAGAGTTAGGAACTGAACCTCCCTGGGCAGGAAGGGTCTACCTTCGCCTTTAGTGAGTTAACAAAGCGGGGGGGGGGGACTCCCTTTCTTCCTGTCGGATCCAGCCACCCGCAGCTCTTGGGATCGGGCGAGGACAGACGGCGCTCTGCATTCGCTCAGGGGCCCGCTGGCTGACACCTCTTCGTGGCTAATCCCCATCCTATCCCGCCTCGGACTGCCCGATCCTTTTACCTGCTTCCCCGCGGCGGCGGCCAGGGATTTCTGCAGGAACTGCCGGAGCCTGGGATCGGAGGGCGCGGCTGCCACGGTGCTCCACGCCACGGACACGGACACGAGCAGCGCCAGGGCGCAATGGAGGCGACAAGGAAACATACTGGCGAAGTTCCGAGCTGGATTGCGGTTGGATGCCTTCAGTGCTCCGGTGCCGAACGAGACCAATCTTGGCTTCTGGGATATCCATCGGCGCCCCCCCTTTATAAAGCCCTCTGCTGACGTCAAGACAGGGGCGCGACCCCCTCCTCCTCAGCCCCCCCCCCCTTCCCCGCGCTCCCAAAAGCGCCCGGCGTTTTGATGACCCATTAAGCGCGCAGATCCATCAAGTTAAGGCGGAGAACTGTCCTGGGGAAAGGGGAGGGGGGCGAGGGAGGAGGGCATGGGCAGACCCACGGGGTCACGTGTGTGGCATCCCCACGGCCCCTCCCGAATGGGCTCCTTGTTCTCCCTCCACCTCACCCCCCCTACTCCTCCCAAAATGCGCTTCCTCCCGTAAATGCCATGGGGGAAGATTATTTCGTGATTCCCCCAAAAATTGATTTTACGGGGGGGGGGAGGGGGCGGCTATTGCTCTGTTGGACCCCACGCAAATAGGGTTTATGGAGTGGGGTGGGGTGGGGCGAGGGAATTGAAGGCGAAACTTTGTCCAGATCCTAAAGGGAGGGGCAAAGGAACTTCGGGCTATTTCTTAAGACTTGCGCGCACGGGTTCAGAGAGAGGGCTGAATCCTGCGCGGGATCCTAAACGGGAGCCATGGGGCAGAGTCGGGAAAATAAGCAAAGGGAAAGATTCACGGACCCTAGCGGTGGCGCATCGTGAGGATGCGCGCTTGTTAGACAGTTAAAGAGCCTGGTTGAGCCCGCGTAGGGTCGTGGGGACACAGTCACTGTGGAAACCAGCCAGGATTGGAACGGGAGTCGGCGGGTTTTTTGGGACCCTTAGTAAGGAGGTAGAAAATCAGCTGCGCCAGGTGCGCAGAATTCCAGGATCGGAAGCCGACTACAGGATGGGATATTCCGGGAAGCTGGGAACGCGAGGGATTTGGGTTCAGGGCAATTCCGTGCGTCGCCCCGAGTGGGGAGGGGTTCTCTCTGGTTCTTTTGTAGATTCGGATCGGAGATTTAACTGAGCTCAGAAAAGCCAAGGCAGCTCGGATCCATCCGACTGGTCTTGGAAAGACGACCAACTAAAGAAAGAAAGAAAGAAAGAAAGAAAGAAAGAAAGAAAGAAAGAAAGAAAGAAAGAAAGAAAGAAAGAAAGAAAGAAAGAAAGAAAGAAAGAAAGAAAGAAAGAAAAATAGAGATACCATGGAATCTATAAAGCTAAACTAACCAAGAAATCTATAAAGCTAAACTGAAAAATAAAGAAAAAAATATAGATAACCCCGGAAGGTTGAAAAGGCAACGTTTTTCCGCAGAGAAAACCTCCGGGTGTCTGATCATAAACTCATCCGGAATGGAGCGTGACTTAGTGGCTGGCATCTGCTTTCCTGCTTTGAGTAGGGGGGGTCGGACTAGAAGATCTCCAAGGTCCCTTCCAGCTCTGTTTATTCTGTTATTCTTGTTCGTTTTTGTCGATCTAGATTCTAGAATAAAGCTAAGCTGGCCAGTGCTGGGACGGCCCTTTTTCGATCAATGGTCATGTAGGTTAATAAATTATTATTCGCGGAACGGGGGCCACGAGGAGATCCCAAGGCTAGGGAAGGAAATCAAATCCTTTTTCTTGTGCCCGCTGGGAAGCGCGGGGTGTTGGAAACCCTAAAGGGGATTCAGCCGACGTTGAACCGTCCTGACGCCTGCGTTTAAGCTACGGTCTTCTGCTGGCTTGGTTGGGGGCAGGGAGGGAGGGAGGATAAAAATCCGCCTTCACACGTTACGTTAAACCATGCGGCCGCGTTTCTGCAGGTTAGTGTAAAACTAGAGTAAACTCGGAGCTCGTAACATAGGATTCATGGTTTACCAGGTTCGGGTTTATTCAATAAACCACGGTTTAACCCCCGAGGAACCCCGAGTGGGTGGGTTTATTCTGCTTGGCACAGAAACGAAACAGAGAAAGGGCAGATCTGATTTCTCGGGGGGGAAATGCATTCTGGGGGGCGAGGAGGGAGGGGTGTCTCTCGGCTAAATTAAACCGCCTTGCTAAGTAGCTAAAACACGGGCGGCCGTTTTAAGCAGATTCCCAAAGGATCCGGGCGGTTTTGGAATCTTTCTGGGAGAGCGAACGGATCTGCAGTTCGCGAGACGGCCAATAGAGGGCAGTTACTCCCTGCTCCCTAGCGGCCGGCAGAGCTTCTGCAGTCAGACGGGAGGGAGGGAGGGAGGAGATGGGAAGGAGAAGATGGAAAGAGAAAGAAAGAGGGAAGGAAGGAAGGAAGGAAGGAAGGAAGGAAGGAAGGAAGGAAGGAAGGAAGGAAGGAAGGAAGGAAGGAAGGAAGGAAGGAAGGAAGGAAGGAAGGAAGGAAGGAAAAGAATGGAAGGAAAAGAATGGAAGGAAAAGAATGGAAGGAGAAGGAAAGAGGGGAAGGAAGGGAAGGGAAGAGAAGGGAAGGAAGGAAGGAAGGAGATGGGAAGGAGAAGGATCCAATCAATTCTACAGCAGCAATATCATACATCATCTATATGACAAGCAAGGGAAATATTTTCCTTCCTTCCTTCCCTTTGTTCCTTCTCCTTCCATTCTTCTCCTTCCCATCTCCTTCCTTCCTTCTTCCATCTTCTCCTTCCCATCTCCTTCCTTCCCTTCCTCTCTCCCTTCTTTTGTTCCTTCTCCTTCCATTCTTCTCCTTCCCATTTCCTTCCTTCCTTCCTTCCCTTCCCTTCCCCTCCTTCCTTCCTTCTCCTTTCCATCTCCTTCCTTCCTTCCCTTCCTCCCTCCCTCCCTCCCTCCCTCCCTTCCCTTCCCTTCCCTTCCCTTCTATGGAGGAAGGAAGGAAGGGAAGGAAAGGGAGGGAGGGAGGGAGGAGGGGAAGGAAGGAAGGAAGGAAGGAAGGAAGGAAGGAAGGAGATGGGAGGGAGAAGGAAGGAAGGAGGGGAAGAGAAGGGAAGGAAGGAGATGGGAGGGAGAAGATGGAAGACAGAAGGAAGGGAAGGGAAGGGAAGGGAAGGGAAGGGAAGGGAAGGGAAGGGAAGGGAAGGGAAAGGAAGGGAGGAAGGAAGGAAGGAAGGAAGGAAGGAAGGAAGGAAGGAAGGAAGGAGATGGGAAGGAGAAGGAAGGAAGGAAGGGAAGGAAGGAAGGAAGGAAGGAAGGAAGGAAGGAAGGAAGGAAGGAAGGAGATGGGAAGGAGAAGATGGAAGAAGGAAGGAAGTAGAAGGAAGGAAGGAGGGGAAGGGAAGGAAGGAAGGAGAAGAAAGGAAGGAGGGGAAAGGAAGGGAAGGAAGGAAGGAAGGAGATGGGAAGGAGAAGAATGGAAGGAGAAGGAACAAAGGGAAGGAAGGAAGGAAGGAAAATATTTCCCTTGCTTGTCATATAGATGATGTATGATACTGCTGCTGTAGAATTGATTGGAGCCCTAATTTTATTCATTCTATCTTTAAGACTGGGTCTCCTTCCAGTTCATGCCAGCTCCTTAGGATAGCTGTCAATTGCAGAATTTTCTCAGCAGACTAGAGAAGTGATTTCCCCGAGCAGTTTTGCAAGACACGGGGGTCAAACTCACAGGACGCTGGCCACGCCCACCCCCGTTTTAGTGAAGGGGGGGGGAAGTCGCGATATGTCATGTGATCAGGGGGTGAAATTTACTTACCTTCGCTACCGGTTTGCAAATGTGAGCACATGCGCCTCCTCCACGCATGTACAGAGCCTTCTGTGCATGCACAGAGGGTCAAAAATGGGATGTGATGACATCGGGGCTACCAGTTTGCCCGGTAGCTGGATTTCACCACTGCACATGATGACAATGTGATGATGCCTAGGGAATCTCCTGGTGGCCTCCCATCCAAGACCTTAGCAGATTTTCATGATTGGGTCTGTCTTTGTAGCGGAGGTGGTAAATCAACCACCACAACAAAAACACATTTGTGGAGCCACACACCTCACAGCAAAGTCTCTGCGTGGCTTATAAAGATTAAAACTATCATAACGATATTAGGCTGTCGTTTTATTCAACTTATGAGGTAGCAGATGGGGAAGTCCTTGACTCACGACCCACAGTCCGGATCAGAATTTCCATTGCTATGCAAGAAGGTTTGTTAAATGAGTTCCGCCTGCTTTTACCATCTTTTTTGCCATGGTTGTTAAGCGAATCACGCAGAACCTTAACATGGTTGTTAAGGGAATCCACCTTCCCTGATTGGCTGGATGGCTGGGGAATTCTGGGAGTTGAAGTCCACACAGGATGGCTGGAAAATTCTGGGAGTTGGTCCATACATGCTAGCTGGGGAATTCTGGGAGTTGAAGTCCAGGCATGGTGGATGGGGAATTCTGGGAGTTGAAGTCCCTAAATGCTAGCTGGGGAATTCTGGGAGTTGAAGTCCACAGATGATGCCTGGGGAATTCTGGGAGTGGAAGTCCAGGCATGGTGGATGGGGAATTCTGGGAGTTGAAGTCCCTAAATGCTAGCTGGGGAATTCTGGGAGTTGAAGTCTACATATGATGGCTGGGGAATTCTGGGAGTGGAAGTCCAGGTATGGTGGATGGGGAATTCTGGGAGTTGAAGTCCCTAAATGCTAGCTGGGGATTTCTGGGAGCTGAAGTCCACTCATCTTAAAGTGGCCAAGGTTGAGAAACATTGATTGAAGCGGTCATATTCTTAATAGTGACACGTAAACTGAGGCCACAGAGCTCTTTCCACACACTTCTCCTCCCTAAATCTTTGGCTTTGAAAGCTCTTTAGGTGCCTATGAAGACAAGGGACAGAAATAAATCTCATTTCTAAGTGCAACGATTTAGAAATCATTCAGACAATTGATCTGAAAGTCCATTTATTCCGATTCACTGAGCGGGTTCAATTGGCTAAATCACACATTTCCCCCACATCCCCTTCATTTCTCCAATGCTTCTGAGTACACTTCCACATTGATTTTCCTTTTTTCCCACCCGTCCTGCATTGTCATCCGGCCAGCCAGTTGCATTTATTGATGGAAGAATTTTGCATCGATAACCATTCGGTGCCCTTTGCCTGCAGGCTAAAGTTTTATTGCAGTTTGCATCTTTCGTCTAAAATACGGAAACTGGACAGTGGAAGGACCAGCCCACTTAAATATAGAATCAATTGGGACACTTTTGTTGTAAGGACAAAAAGAAAAAGAAAAAGAAAAATCTATATGTCCCGGGATAATGTTGCAAGATCCGATCTGGGTCGGTCCCCGGGACCAGAGGTTTCATCTTCTCAGCTTTCGGACTCGTGCTAGAGCCCATCCTCAGGGAGCTTCTCTCTCTCTCCAGAATGTGTGGTTTGGGCTACTCTGTGTGTGCTATTTACGTAGCGTCTGCTTTTGTATGTTGTGTCCCAGGCCCACATAGTTGGTATTACAAACTACGCAACTGTTTGCAAACAGTTCCAAAAAAACCAACAGATTTTATTAAAACAGCTGAGAATTAACTCGTTCTCAGCGTAGTCTAAATGAAATGAAAGCAAAGTCCTCAAAACACCAGTCTTTAGTTTATCACCGACTTTGGGATAATTAGGCAAACTGCCAAAGACTTTGCTTGGCAAAAGTTCAAAAGCAGAGGATGCTGAGCAAGATAAGAACCAAGTTTATCAATGTTGTTTTCCGACAAAGAGGCCAAGAGCTGTTGCTGGTCTTTTAAGCCTTACGGGAGGGACCAATCATCTCTTGGCCTTACTCCTGAGTCGTCCTCTCTGCTTTAGCTGCTCCTGCCTTCTGGCAGCTCTTCTCATGCGTGAATTAGGAACAGGCTCCTCCTGTTCCTCTGCCTCTCTGCTGTCAGCCTCTAGAGGCTCCAGAGTCCACACCTCAGTCGCCGATGGCCCTGGCCCCATCTCTGCCTCCGACGCAGATCCCTCATCCGGGCCTTCCCCAGCCTTCCGGACTGGCCCCTGTTCTTCCTCAGCCTCATCGCTGTCCGACTCCACTGCCAGCTCCACAGGCTGTTGGCAGACCACAGCAATCTGTGTTTTTTTTAGTTGTGGATAGAAATGTTGGTGGCTGGCTGACACGCAAGGAATTTGTCTTTGGTGCATAAGTTGTCAGTGTACATAAAAGAAAAGATACCTTCATCAAGAATCATAAGGTACAACACTTAATGATAGTCATAGGGGACAAATAAGAACAGAACAGAACAGAACAGAACAGAACAGAACAGAACAGAACAGAACAGAACAGAACAGAATAGAATAGAATAGAATTCTTTATTGGCCAAGTGTGATTGGACACACAAGGAATTTGTCTTTGGTGCCTACGCTCTCGGTGTACATAAAAGAAAAGATACGTTCGTCAAGAATCATAAGGTACAACACTTAATGATAGTCATAGGGGACAAATAAGAACAGAACAGAACAGAATAGAATAGAATTCTTTATTGGCCAAGTGTGATTGGACACACAAGGAATTTATCTTTGGTGCATGAGCTCTCGGTGTACATAAAAGAAAAGATACGTTCGTCAAGAATCATAAGGTACAACACTTAATGATAGTCAGGGAACAAATGAGCAATCAAATCATACTAGGAAACAGTCAATATAAATCATATATAAAAAGATGACCTCCAAGGTCCATTTCCATCTCTTGTTATTCTACGTTCTACCCATTCTACGTTCTGTTGAGGTGCAATTCTGGGTTCCTTTGGTGCAAAATCCATGATAGGTGCGAGCCAGCAAACAACCCCATTGCTTTCTATTAGCATTTCTTAGACTTAGACTAAGTTTATGGTCACTTTGAATGTTCACTAATCGGCAGACATTGGAATGAAATTCCGTTGCATGCAGCTCTCAAAGGGTCACCACCTCCAGCATACACTACGGAAACATGACTAAATAAATAAATAAATAAATACAAAAATTATAAATAAATAAATAAGATAAAGAAATAGGTAGGTAGGTAGGTAGAGAGATAGATAGATAGATGGAGGGAGGGAGGGAGGGAGGAAGGAAAGGGAGGAAGGACATGGGAATGAGGCAGAGGGAGGAAGGAGTGAGGGAGGGAAGGAAGGGAGGAAAGAAGGGGAGGGAGGAAGGGAAAGAAGAAGGGAGGGAGGAAGGAAGGGAAGGAAGGAAGGAAAGAAGGAAGGAAAGGAAGGACATGGGAATGAGGCAAGGGAGGAAGGAATGAGGGAGGGAAGGAAGGAAGGAAAGAAGGGGAGGGAGGGAGAGAAAGAAGAAGGGAGGGAGGAAGGAAGGAAGGAAAGGAAGGAAGGAGAAGAAGGAAGGACATGGGAATGAGGCAGAGGGAGGAAGGAATGAAGGAGGGAAGGAAGGAAGGAAAGAAGGGGAGGGAGGGAGAGAAAGAAGAAGGGAGGGAGGAAGGAAGGAAAGGAAGGAAGGAGAGGAAGGAAGGACATGGGAATGAGGCAGAGGGAGAAAGGAATGAGGGAGGGAAGGAAGGAAGGAAAGAAGGGGAGGGAGGGAGGGAAAGAAGAAGGGAGGGAGGAAAGGAAGGAGGGAGGGAAGGAAGGAGGGAGGGAAGGAAGGAAGGAAAGGAAGGAAGGACATGGGAATGAGGCAGAGGGAGGAAGGAAGGAAAGAAGGGGAGGGAGGGAGGGAAAGAAGAAGGGAAGGAAGGAAAGGAAGGAATGAGGGAGGGAAGGAAGGAAGGAAGGAAGGAAAGAAGGGGAGGGAGGGAGGGAAGGAAGAAGGGAGGGAGGAAAGGAAGGAGGGAGGGTGGGAAGGAAGGAAGGAAGGAAGGAAGGAAGGAAGGAAGGAAGGAAGGAAGGAAGGAAGGAAGGAAGGAAGGAAGGAAGGAAGGAAGGAAGGAAGGAAGGAAGGAAGGAAGGAAGGAAGTCAGCCCTGCAATAAGCTATCTGGTCAGAAGGCCAGAAAGAGGGAAAACTTCCCAATCTTGTGAAGCATTTTGCAGCTCAAGTCTAGTCGCCCTTCCGACTGGCAGCAACCCACCCACAACGGCCTCCCAGCCAGCCACATCATCTCTGGTGCCCCCATCTCGCCAGGCGTGGATGTCCCCAGTTTAAAGAACCAAAATGCGTTTTCTGCCCAGGAATAATTCAGTTTATGCCAGAGGTAACAAAACAGAAAGGGCTCCATCTTGTGGCCAGAGATGAAATTAATTTTCTTCCTTATACATAACTCAGGTCCTTGGCTTTTCTTCAGTCAGAATAGAGCTGGGAGGGACCTTGGAGATCATCTAGTCCAACCCCCTGCCCAAGTAGGAGACCCGATACCAGTGATGGCTAACCTTTTTGCCATCGCATGCCAAAAACGAGGGGAGTGTGGGGGGGGGGTTTGTCACACACATGCGTGCAACACCCATAATTCAATGCCCTCTCGCGCCCCCCCCCCATGCATGCACGTGTGCCCCCTCTCCCCGTGCTCCTCCGCTTTTGGCACACAATGCAAAAAGGTTACCAGTGGGCCCGGTTGGCCCATTTTTTGCCCTCCCCAGGCTCCAGGGACTTTCTTGGAGCCTGGGGAGGGCGAAAACAGCCTCCCCCATCCCCCTGGAGGCCCTCCGGAGGCCGGCCTGTTTTCCAACTTCCGGTGGGCCCAGAAGGCCCCAAAATCAGCTGCTTGGCACATGCCTGAGCTTGGCCAACTCTCGCATGCCCACAGATATGGCTCCGCGTGCCACAGGTTCAACATCACACAACCCTCTACCATTTCTGAGAAGTGGCTGTCTAGTCTCTCCTTAAAACCTCCAGTGAGGAAGCACCCACAGTTTCTGGTGGCCAGCTGTTCCACTGGTTAATTGCCCCTCACTGTTAGGAAGTTTCTCCTTCATTCCCGATTGCCTCTCTGTTTGATTAGTTTCCATCCATTGCTTCTCGTCCTGCCCTCCGGTGCTGTGGAGAATAATTTGACCCCTTCTTCTTTGTGGCAGCCCCTGAGATATTGGAATATGGCTATTATGTCTCTCCTAGTTCTTCTTTTCTCTAGAATAGAATAGAATAGAATAGAATAGAATAGAATAGAATAGAATAGAATAGAATAGAATAGAATAGAATAGAATAGAATAGAATAGAATAGAATAGAATAGAATAGAATAGAATAGAATTTTTTATTGGCCAAGTATGATTGGACACATTTATTTATCTATCTATCTATCTATCTATCTATCTATCTATCTATCTATCTATCTATCTATCTATCTATCTAATTTATATACCGCCCTTCTCCAACAGGACTCAGGGCGGTGAACAGCCACGGTAAAACACAACATATAAAATTTAAAAACAGTTGAAAAGACATTAAATAATTTTGGCCATTAATTTAAAACAAACCAGTTAAAACCAATTTCAAATTAAAACCGCAAAATGGGATCAAGCCAGCCCGGCTAGATGAAATAGATGTGTTTTCAGGGCCCGATGAAAAGTCCAGAGGTCCGGTATCGTGGGTATCTCTGGGGGTAGATCCTTCCAGAGGGTAGGTGCCACCAGAGAAGGCTCTCTCCCTGGTGGTCGCCAGCCGACATTGTCTGGCCGACGGCACCCGGAGGAGGCCCTCTCTGTGAGAGCGTACTGGCCGGTGGGAGCTATTGGTGGCAGAAGGCGGTCTCGTAAATACCCCGGCCCTAAGCCATGGAGCGCTTTAAAGGTGGTCACCAACACCTTGAAGCGCACCCGGAAGACCACCGGGAGCCAGTGCAGCTCACGCAGGAGAGGTGTCACATGGGAGCGCCCCATCGCTCCCATAATCCCCTGCGTGGCCGCATTCTGGACCAGTTGGAGGCTCCGGGTACACCCCAAGGGGAGCCCCATGTAGAAAGCATTGCAGTAGTCCGAAGTGACGAGTGCCTGAGTGACCGTGCGTAGGGAGTCCCAATCTAGAAAGGGACACAACTGGTGTATCAGGCGGACCTGATAAAAAGCCCCCCTGGCCATTTGTCTTTGGTGCATACTCTCTCTGTTTATATAAAAGAAAAGATACGTTAATCAAGAATCATAAGGTACAAGATTTAATGATAGTCATAGGGAACAAATAAGCAATCAGGAAACAATATCAATAGAAACCTTGATTACAGTCATACAGTCATAAGTGGGAGGAGATGGGTGGTGGGAACAATGAGAAGATTAATAGTAGTGCAGACTTAGTGAATAGTTTGACAGTGTTGAGGGAATTATTTCTTTAGCAGAGTGATGGCATTCGGAAAAAGCTGTCCTTGTGTCTAGTTGTTCTGGTGTGCAGTGCTCTATAGCGTCGTTTTGAGGGTAGGAGCTGAAACAATTTATGTCCAGATGCGAAGGGTCTGTAAATATTTTCACAGCCCTCTTTTTGACTCGTGCAACATACAGGTCCTCCATGGAAGGCAGGTTGGTAGCCATGGTTTTTTCTGCACTTCTAATTATCCTCTGAAGTCTCTGTCTGTATTGTTGGGTTGCAGAGCCAAACCAGACAGTTATGGAGGTGCAGATGACAAATAATTCCTCTGTAGATGGCCAAACCCACTTCCTGCAATTGTCCGTCATATATTTTAGTCTCCAGGCCTTTGATCATTTTAGCTGCTCTTTTCTGGAACTTTTTCCAAAGTTTCAACATCTTTTTTTGTAGTGTGGTGACCAAAACTGGATGCGGTATTCCAGGTGTGGCCTTACTAAGCGTTTATAAAGTGGTTTTTGAGGAGTCATAAATCATACGTGTTGGGATTCATGGTTGGAATATATTTCTATGGAACGACTACAGTAGCATTCAGCCAGTAGATGGCAGTGTTTACAGGCTTCCAAATTTACCAATTTGGATCTATGGTATATTACTCTATGGTGGGTTTTTTTGTTCTAAGTAGAGTTTGCTGTTTCCTGTTAGAGTTAAGCAGTTGTGCAGTAAAGCACATGGTTATTGTTCTCTTTGTTTGCTCTGTGGTGCTATATATGAATGGAATTTCTAACAATATATCTCAGTGTTGCTGTAAATTTAAACCGTCACTAAATGAATGGTTGAAGACTACCTGTATGTGCTTGCTAAGAGTCACCTGGTTATTGATTTATAATTAAATGTATTTAATTCATAATTATTAGAAATCATAATGTATTTCAACTTCTACCCTTAAATGACGTTATAGAGCACTGTACACCAGAACAACTTCCCACAGCAACTAATTCCCACACACTGTCCAACTATTTAGTAAGACTGTACTAATATTATTCTTCGCATCTTTCCTATTATCTATCTCCTTTTCTATTTATGACTATAACTTTGTTGCTTATATTTTTACGATTTATGTTTTAGTTTCCTAGTATATTTATCTTGATCTATCAGACGTGTTGTATCTTATGATGATGATGAATGTATTTCTATACTAAGATTATCACAAGATTACACTATAACTTATCGTAAAATGAGAGCTTACGCACCAAGACAAATTCTTCGGTGTCCAATCACATTTGGCCAATAAAAAAATTCTATTCTATTCTATTCTATTCTATTCTATTCTATTCTATTCTATTCTATTCTATTCTATTCTTCATTCCAATATTTATTCTATTATTCCATTCCATTCCATTAATAATTGTATTATAATCTAATCTATTCCATCCCATTCCATTCATTCCATCCCATTCCATTAATTATTCTATTCTATTCTATTCTATTCTATTCTATTCTATTCTATTCTATTCTATTCTATTCTATTCTATTCTAATCTAATCTAATCTAATCTAATCTAATCTAATCTAATCTATTATTTATTTAGAAGCTTATGTAGCTGCCTCTTCACTCTCAATGACTCTGGGTGGCCTACAAACAATAAATTGATTACTTTTCAATTATTCAATCAATCCATTTGCTCCCCATACCAACCACCTCCTTTGAAATTAAAATTAGGATCTATAAATCTATAGATTAAAAATCTACAATTCTTTTAAAATTATCTGTATCTGAAGATAGGTCAGAACCAGTCCAGTATCTAGCTAAACCAAATAATTCAAATAAATGAATAAATCAAATAATTTAACAACCGGTTCTCTGCCCTAATGACCAGCTGGTGGGTGTGGCCAGGGGGCGGGACAGCACTCAGCCTCCTGCAGCACTCTGCCAGTCAAAACGGGGTGTGGGGGGCCATGCGATGCCCTCTGTGCCTCGTTTTGGGCCTGGACAGCCTCCTGCACCAACCTGGGGTCAAAATGGGCTGAGGGGTGGGGCTAACCAGAGGTGGGATTAGCCGGTTCTCCGAACTGGACAAATAGTTAGCAACCAGTTCACCCAAACTGGTGCAAACCGGCTGAAGCCCATCTCTATGCATGGCACTCCCCCCCACACACACACCCTGTTTTGGGCCAGGACGGCCTCATGCACCAACCTGGAAGTCAAAACGGACCACAGGAGGGGCAAGGTGGGCTGGCGGGCCCAGCCAGAGGTGGAATTAACCAGTTCTCTGAATTGGGCAAAATATTAACAATTTTTGAACCGGTACGAACCGGCTGAAGACCACCTCCGAGCTAATCTTGTTTTAAGGTCCACCTTTTTCTACAGCTGCAGTAGACCACATGAAATGTCAATGAAATTCCTTTTTTTCCCCACTGTATTACATTTCCACAGCAACCATACCTGCAATGGCCTATAAGGACACATATTTAAGAAATTGGATGTAAAAGCTGACACTTTGATGGTGTCGATCAAGCCACGACAATGGATGGCAATTTCTCCTTCATTGTTTCTGCGGCGATGAAAACAATTTTTTTTTACTCCATTTGGCCTCTAGAGGGCAGCCTTGGCCAAGCAATCATTCAAAAGCAGTCTTAAAGCAATTTTTCTCAGAGATTTTTAGACATGCGGACTTCAACTCCCAGAATTCCCCAGCCAGGACATTCTGGAAGTTGAAGTCCACCCTTTCTTCAAGTTGCTGAGATGAAGAAACCTTGGTGCAGGTAGGAACCTGGAATAATGCTGGCTGGGAATGCTGGGAGTTGAAAACCACCCATCTTCAAGTTGCCAAGTGCCTCAAACTTCTCCAAGCATCTCGCCGCAACTCACTCAAAAGAGAAAGGGGTTAGTAGGCTGCCCTGTCTTTCTTTCGCTGCTCTGAAATATTTTATCTTGGCACTCATCCTCATCCCGGTGGCCTCGAGACGAGGGTGACGGACGCAGTGACTTTCTCAGAAAGAGAGAAGATCCAAAAACTGATGATGGAGAGGCATCAAAGAAGATGCACCGCCCCCCCCTCATTCAGAAGGAAGCTCTGGGTTTCAGTCTTCTGATCCCACCATTTGATCGTGCCAGTGATCAAATTCTTGCAGCCCACCAGCCAGCTGGCCCTTTGGAACCGCTTGCTCAGAAAGGAGAATATTTCTAAGCTCGGGGTTGACGGGAAGGGTTCCTTGGCGCTCTCTGAGCGTGGCTGTTATTTTGCAGACGTTTCATTGCCCAACTAGGGAACATCATCAGGGCTAGGACAGAGTGGGAGTTTGTGGAGTGAGCTT